>LQNS02278122.1:3303112-3317196 GCA_001587735.2 Parhyale hawaiensis | reverse complement strand
TTTTTAGAGGCTATTTCATCAAAATTAGCAATAATTACGAATAAATGTCTGTGTTTACATTGGGTTTGTTTTTGTTTTGGTTGCTTCGGGGTTACGCTTTCAGAAATCCTGTCTCATTCACCTCTATAACAGCGTAACACCGAGTAACTCTGAGGCAATCTGAATGCGACAGGCCTCAGCTGACGTGCCTCATTGACGATACTTACTTCGGTTAGATAAGGTGTCCCGCCTTCATGGGCTCGGGCACCAAATTGACGAAATTAAATGACGATAAACAGCTCAATGCGACACGGATTTTGGTCTTTGGAGACGGAGTTACCCTCGAGGTCACACTGCATAACCCGAATTTACCCAGCGCGCTGAATGCGACGGGCCTCAGACTGAGCTTTCGGCAAGTGTGGGTCACAGCCACATGAACGCAGAGCGCAAAAATTCAAATTTTAATTACCTCTGCCAAGAAGGTTATGTTTTCATCGGGTTTGTCAGTGTGTCTCTTTGTATGTTATTATGTCTGGCTATCATCAAAATAACTCAAAAAGTTATGGACTGACTTCGATGAAATTTTCAGAGGTTGTTAAATATGTTAGGAAGAACAGATGATTAACTTCAGCTGAAGATCCGTCCATCGGTTTGTTTCTTTGTCTGCCTTATTTTCCTCAATCCCAAAGCTCAAAAAGTTATGGACGGATCTTTCTGAAATTTACATGAGTTCTTAAGTATATCACGAAGACTAAATGACCAAATTTTTGTAATGATCAGTTTGTTCGTTCGTTTGTCACTGCTCATAAGGCGTCTTTTTGTGACCACAGCGGGGATGATTCCCACTGATTGCGCATGATTCGTGCGTTTTTGTGACCGCATTTTGACGTGATTCTGATAGCAATCAACCGTGATCAGTGGTGAGAATTGATCGCAGCGTGATTTCCTCCGGAGGCTAATCATGCGTGATCAAAGAGTGACTCCAGCCGTTGGACATTTAAAAATTTAAAATTTGAAACGCGAGTTCGTGATGTTTTCTTATTTATAGGGATAAATTGAATTATGTTAATATGATTGTTTGTAATATTGACTCCTTAAATTGTAGTTTCGTAAGTTTTATGCCTGTTTATGTTCAAAATGCTTCAAATACTGCTAGTTCAGTTATTCATTTATTAAAAATAAATAAAGGCTCATAAGAAACCCATTCCCTACCATTTCCCGTAAAAATTCGATAAAAACATAATATCGAAACTTGACATGGCGTCTGTGGCTTTGTTTACAAAATCGTTGGCCGTTCTTGTGCTTTTTAGTGATTACGATGATCATGATCGCGGTGATTCTGATTAGGAGCGTAGCCACAAAAAGACGCCTATAGTTTCATGTTCGTTAGCACAATAACTCAAAAAATAATGAATGGATCAAGTTTGAGGTTCAACTGCTTGAAGTTCTTAGGTAGGAGATTCACTACCTGACCAGAGGTGTGTTTTAATTAGCTTTTCTTGTCACCGGTGCTCAAGCCAGTCGCAACTCGTGTCGCAATCATAGCCCAAATGACGATTGCGACACGCGTTACGATGGCGCGAGTGTGCGGTCAATAATATCAATTGCAAATAAAAGAAACGCCAAAACGAGGCAAAAGAGCCAGAAGTAAACACCACAGCCTTAGAGTCAGCAAATAAGCTTTTTTTTTTTCAAGCTTACGTCGACAAAATTTAAAAAAAAAAATACGCTGATATGCATGACCACTTTTCGGGTTCCGGTAACCTTTCTTCAGGTTGCAGTAGTCCGATGTGGGCGTGATTACAACTCACCTCTGGAGAAATCTCACCCTTCGTGTACATGATACGGGGCCGAGAGCATTAGCTAGCTCTAACTAATAACTTCCGCCAAGGAGATTAGGTTTTTGTTTTTTGTCGTGTTTGTCTATTTATCTGTCACCAACATAACTCAAAAGTTATGAACGGAGCTTTACGAAATTTACAAGATTGTTTGGTATGCTAACAGTAACAGATGATTAAGTTTTGGTGAAAATCCGTTCATCTGTTTGTTTGCCTATTTTTTCTTAGCGTCATGACTCGAAAAGTTACTGAAGGATTTTTATGAAATTAACGGCATAATTATCAAGTTCATTACGAAGAGTAAATAATTAAATTATTGTGATGATTTGTTCGATTGTTTGTTTGTTTCTGTTTTTTTTTTTATTTTATGCTTGTTTGCACAAGAACCCAGAGTGCTGAATGGATCGTCATGTAATTTACTAGAATTTTTTAGCTATGTTGGAACTTGAAACACATAGATGGTTAAAATTTGGTGCAGATCGGTTGGTTCGTTTGTTTTGACTCACATACTTTTGTTGACACTATCAAACGGCACAAATGATTAGATTTTGATACGAAGAAGATCATGGTTTGAGAGCCAATTTGAACTTTTCGTTACCATTTCCTTGCTTGGTGGAGGTATGCGGTCTTAGTGTGTTCTAGTTATTCTTGTTTATGGAAGGCTGAAGAACATATGGTCTCCGGAAGAGTTCCTCTGATATTGATGAAATTTACCTGTTGGATTCCACTGATGACTTGTGTAAAAGTTATATTATGGCAGGCACTCAATTGCTCGAGCTCTTTGGTTGATCGGTCGGCAGTCTGCCCTTTGTCACGTTACTACAGCCGACATGGAGCAGTTAAATTAGATACAAAAATATCCATAACACAGTTTCAGTGTGATGACCTAAACTAACGTTAGTTATACCTAGAGAAGTACCCCGCGAGCGCAGCTCTCCGCCCAGCAGCCAGAGGTAACGAACAAAAAACCTTTTCAATCGAGTGCTGAGAAACAAGCCAGTAGATCATCACAAAAATTGATCATTTGTTCCTCACAATATTTTTCACAGTTTCAGTATAATTCTTGATGACCCCTACGAAAACTTCTTGAATTAGGTGCCCAAGAATGAACTTAGACAAACAAGCAACGAGCTGAATGGATCATTAAGAGAAGGTAATAATCTGTTCCAACTGTCCTACGCAACAGTCCCGAGAAATTTCAATTATTTCATGAAGATCCGTTCATGACAACACGAGGTGGGCGTGCACACAGCACGAGGCGAGCGTGCAGACAGCACGAGCCGAGCGTGCAGACAGCACGAGGCGGGCGTGCACACAGCACGAGGCGAGCGTGCCGACAGCACGAGGCGAGCGTGCAGACAGCACGAGGCGGGCGTGCAGACAGCACGAGGCGGGCGTGCTGACAGCACGAGGCGGGCGTGCAGGCAGCACGAGGCGGGCGTGCAGACAGCACGAGGCGAGCATGCAGACAGAACGAGGCGAGCGTGCCGACAGCACGAGGCGAGCGTGCCGACAGCACGAGGCGAGCGTGCCGACAGCACGAGGCGGGCGTACAGACAGCACGAGGCGAGCGTGCAGACAGCACGAGGCGAGCGTGCCGACAGCACGAGGCGGACGTGCAGACAGCACGAGGCGATCGTGCAGACAGCACGAGTCGGGCGTGCAGACAGCACGAGGCGAGCGTGCAGACAGCACGAGGCGAGCGTGCAGACAGCACGAGGCGAGCGTGCCGACAGCACGAGGCGGGCGTGCCGACAGCACGAGGCGGGCGTGCACACAGCACGAGGCGAGCGTGCAGACAGCACGAGGCGGGCGTGCAGACAGCACGAGGCGGGCGTGCAGACAGAACGAGGCGAGCGTGCCGACACCACGAGGCGGGCGTGCCGACAGCACAAGGCGGGCGTGCCGACAGCACGAGGCGAGCGTGCCGACAGCACGAGGCGAGCGTGCCGACAGCACGAGGCGAGCGTGCAGACAGCACGAGGCGGGCGTGCAGACAGCACGAGGCGGGCGTGCAGACAGCACGAGGCGAGCGTGCAGACAGCACGAGGCGAGCGTGCAGACAGCACGAGGCGGGCGTGCAGACAGCACGAGGCGAGCGTGCCGACAGCACGAGGCGAGCGTGCCGACAGCACGAGGCGAGCGTGCCGACAGCACGAGGCGAGCGTGCCGACAGCACGAGGCGAGCGTGCCGACAGCACGAGGCGAGCGTGCAGACAGCACGAGGCGGGCGTGCAGACAGCACGAGGCGGGCGTGCCGACAGCACGAGGCGAGCGTGCCGACAGCACGAGGCGAGCGTGCAAGACAGCACGGGTGCTGGCCTGTGCTGTCTGCAAGCAACTCAAGTACTCGACGTTGCAGCACGAACGTACTTGTTCTCGATTATTACTACATTTATTTATCTACTGTGCACCTGATTACGGAACACTTTGCATAATAAGTTATACGCTTTTCGGCTCTGCAGCCGTGTAAAATTTTATGTATTCAATAGTAACTTTCAAGTCATTAAAATTTGATTATGGACCGTTTTCGAAATATCAAGCTATTTGAATGAGAAAGGATTATTATCAACTTTTCAAAGCATCAACGATTTCTACACTCTCTCATGAGTTTGAAAATATTATAAACATATTGTGGT
This sequence comes from Parhyale hawaiensis, assembly GCA_001587735.2. Taxonomy (NCBI): domain Eukaryota; kingdom Metazoa; phylum Arthropoda; class Malacostraca; order Amphipoda; family Hyalidae; genus Parhyale; species Parhyale hawaiensis. The sequence goes on along the minus strand of LQNS02278122.1, from coordinate 3,312,740 downwards.
GACACGTAACAATTATTTTTTAGTAGCAAAGCAGCCAGTGATGTTTGAACAAATAATTATGTGTTTTAAGGGTAACTCATTTATAATTACAAGTGTTTTGGAATCCACACTGCAGAGTTACTAGTGTTATTATCGGTGATTCAGCCCAGGAAGCAAAGAGCGTAACGGGAGGACTCATGAAAAACTAGCACCAAAAAGTTACGTCATCATCGACAAATGTATGGTTGAGCAGCCTAGGAGTATTTTAACTAATTTCACCAGAAAAATCGTCTTAAATTGCGATTTTCATCTTTAGCGTATAGATAAATGAAGATAATATATACTAATTTAGCAATTATCTATAGAAAATTGCAGTGCATGTTGGTGGAAACGTTCGCAACACTAGCGCCGAAATTGTTCCCTTTCGGCGACTCAATTTAACTCCTTTCTCTTGATTAAAGCCTTATTTACACTTCATATTCACTTCACAGTACTCTTCACAGAATATTTACATTCCTTACCAACAAATATAAGCACCATTATAGCCAATTCTGTACGCGAGAGAAACCACAGTAACAGCCTATTGCTTGAACTTTCTGTACTTGGCGACAACATTTTTCGATATTTTGCAGCTCAAGTAGCTGTTCAGTCTTGAGCGGGAAACTGAATGAAGTAAGTAGAAAAAATACGATGATATGTTGAAGAAAACAATATACGAAGGTCTGAGGTGCCACACCTAAAACACTTCGATTCGTCGATGTGATGTAAATTTGCTGCGTGCGGTCACAGCTATGTTTCATTTCAGTCCTATTGAGTTCTCCCGTTGCATTCTTTGCTTCCTGATTCAGCCAGTCGCCATCAGAGCTCAAATAGGTAACTATAGCAACAAGGGAGGGACCAGTGTTTCCACTTTAGGGCGAAACGCGTCATTTTAGGGCGTTTTTGCCATGCCTAGGGCGAAATTTAGGGCGGTCAAGAATTTCACGAAATCTAGCGCGTTTTCATATATTTTAGGGCGCTAGTCACATATTTTAGGGCGATCCAGTTAGAACATACGATACAGTCAGTCATTCACTGAGTTTCTCAACAAACATGCCGATTGAAAGGGTTTACAAAAGATGCTTTCGAGTCACCTCAGAGTTGAGCAGACTTTGTAGCAAGCTGATTCCAAATCAGTCTCATTTTGTTTGCTCGGTCACACAAAGAGTTTAGAATACCGTAAGAGCGGCAAGTACGTGCAAATTTGTCGTCCCAATTTCCGACGCTCTCTGGTAGCGATTCTATATCAAGTTTCGTATGTATGTACGGTGCAAAAAAGTTAACGTAAATGGCAAAATTGTTTAGCGTTACTACGTCAATATAGTGAAACATAACTTATTTGCATTTAACTTTGCCATGCCCAATGAATTTCATAATAATAAAATAACGATAAGAATGAAAGAGCAGCGCATCAGAGACGGTGCGGTACTCACGAACTTAAGTCTTTCAAAATTATTTTTCTACAGAAAGCACTTATACATTACAGACACAATTCTTTGACCCTCCGAGAGAGCAATATTAAAACACAAATATAGAAAATTCGAATAAAATAAACTCACCTGAGATGGTAAATTGGTCGCTCGGTAGCTTTGGTATACGATATTGTTGTCGTAGCGTTGCGTAACTAATTCGCAAGTAACTGGCCTAGACCTTTCTAAGCTCGAAAGTTATTTTGAAGAAAGACATGGGAGAGCTTCTTACTGATAAATCTATACCCTATATGTGTAAAAATCCCTTCTTTCTAAGGTTAGGAGCGAGGAACAGGTTGTGCATATGACGCCTCAGCTTTTGGAGGCAAACATATCAAGGTAAACAGTGCACGAGCGGTGAGTGTTTGCACCTGGAAGAACGTAAATAATAATTGAAAATTAGGACAACTTCATCAATAATATCACTTTCCCTCCCAACAATTGGAAGGCTAATTAGAGATCATTTACTGTAACGCTTTAATTATACCCACAGAGTGACGTTGTGCAATACAGACAGGTAGGCATGCTAGCCCTCCAAATGCGTATATGCACCTTTTTTCATGGTATTCTATAAAAAATTTTCTTCGATGAGCTTATTTAAGGCATACTCATGAAACAAATTTCTATCAGCATAATACTTAATCTTCTGAAAATAGAGTTTCCGTATATATTTGCTTATATATAAATGATAAGTATGCAATATATAGCACCTACTACTCCACAATCTCACAATCCTTTCAAGCGATTACCGTGATCGTGATCACAGTGATTCTGATCACGAATGTAGCCACAAAAAGACACCTTAAACATAAATTACACAAACTAAAGCTTATGTATGAGGTATTATAAGAAGATTTAAGCCTCCCGTAATAAGTACTAAGCTTTTCTAAGAAATGAAGAGGAAGGGACACATAGTACGTATGTAGATAGGAAAACGGAGAACCCATGCGCGAAGGTGTTCTCACACAGGATCAACGCGCATGGGAACAGCAAGTCGGGAAAGAAGAGGAAGAACAGACATCAGTAAGATCAGTAGGAGTATGAAAGTGAAGCGAAGTAAGGGAAGCAAAGTGGGCACGAAAGAAAGACGTCCTGAAGGCCTAACTAATGACTAATAGTGCCAATGAACCGCGCTGACAAACGAGTGCGGATGTGCGTTGCAAACCGCAGGTTGCTCTCACTGTTTCCGCCACCACCACATGAGCAAAAATGCCAGATGCATTACGCTCTCCAACTAGAAAAAACTGTTTAATATGTAATTTCTATCATAATTCAAAGCCTATGTTGTTGCGTATTAGTTTGAAACTAAATGGTACCGTTTAGCGTTTAAAAACAACATGAACCTCTTCTCTGAGGTAGCTACATTTAAACTTCAGCTCAAAAACGACACTAACGCATAGCGCTATTCCGCTCATGCGGCTATATTGTAAACCAAAGCGACAGGGACAAAACTGCCGAAGAGTTTCCTCTCTTGTATAGGCAAAGTTCTTTGGTCGCACTACGGTTGATAGGAGTTATAGTTCGTAACTGAAATCACTCCCATTCTTTAAATTGTAGATAGAAAGGACTGGTAGAATATGGACAATTTAGTTAAAACTTTAGACTTGAAAACTTGAATATCTAGTGTTTTTCTGCTTAAATAGCTAGGTTAAATTGAAGTGGGAAGGTCTTATACTGTAATTCATGAACGCGCTTGTCACTTGTGTTAACGGGCTTGTAAGCAAAAATGCACTCCCTCTCTTTCGTGCTTAAAATAAAGCTTACTTACAATTTAGGGCGTAATGGACAATTTTAGGGTGGTTTTCATGTTGGATTTGAAGCGAAAAAAGTTGCAGCCGTGGAAACCCTGGGAGGGACTGCGGTGGCGCAAGTCTCCGCTCAAAAATATCAATTACAAATGAAGAATGCGCCAAAATTACGCAAATGAGCAACAAATGATTCGAACACCGCAGCTAATAATGGTCAATGTTCGGTTAAGCTACAACGGAGATTTTCATAATTTTGTTGTCTTATTTAGGTAATATAAGGAATCTTAAGCCTTTTATCATGAATAACGTTTCCGCCGTAGATGCTTAGGTTTCGTGATCTTTGACTTTGAAGTTCCCATTGTTAATTTATGGGGGAAGAAATAAAATACGAGGCCACCCCATAGGAAGCTTAACTAATTTAATTTTACCTAATCTAGCCTTACCTAACCTTAGGTTGGAGTTTTTTTTTGCAAATACCGCAAAACTTCTCGGAGCGCTGAGATCGCACGTCGCATTCATCGCTTCAAGGAGTAACACTGTGAAGGTACCACAGTGTAAAAGTAATATTATGGCAGGTACTCAATTGATCGAGCTCTTTGGTTGATCGGTCGGCAGTCTGCCCTTTGTCTCGTTACTATACAGTCGACACGGAAAAATTAAATTAGATACAAAAATATCCATAACACAGTTTCAGTCCTAATAATTGCACTCTCGCATTAGCTATTACTAGGTGTGATGACCTAAACTAACTTTAGTTATACCTAGAGAAGTACCCCGCGAGCGCAGCTCTCCGCCCAGCAGCCAGAGGTAACGAACAAAAAACCTTTTCAATCGAGTGCTGAGAAACAAGCCAGTAGATCATCAAAAAAATTGATCATTTGTTCCTCACAATATTTTTCACAGTTTCAGTATATTTCTTGATGACCCCTATGAAAACTTCTTGAATTATGTGCCCAAGAATGAACTTAGACAAACAAGCAAGGAGCTGAATGGATCATTAACATTTAACAGAAGTTAATAATCTGTTCCTCCTGTCCTACGTAACAGTCCCAAGAAATTTCAATTATTTCCTGAAGATCCGTTCATGACAACACGAGGCGGGTGTGCACACAGCACGAGCTAGCGATCGTACACACAGCACGAGGCGGGCGTGCCGACAGCACGAGGCGAGCGTGCAAGATAGCACGGGTGCTCGCCTCGTGCTGTCTGCAAGCAACTCAAGTACTCGACGCTGCAGCACAAACGTACTTGTTCTCGATTATTATTACATTTATTTATCTACTGTGCATCTGTTTACAGAACACATTGCATAATAAGATATACGCTCTTCGGCTCTGCAGCCGCGTAAAATTTGTATGTATTCTGTAGTAGCATTCTAATCATGTTAATTTGATTATGGACTGTTTTCGAAATATCAAGTTATTTGAACGAGATAGTATTATAATCAATTTTTCAATGCAACAATGATTTCTTACAAAATCTTATGAGTTTGAAAATATTATCGACATATGTTGGCAATTCGTAACAATTATTTCCAGTAGAATATCAGACAGTGATGCTAAAATGATAATAAAGTTATTAAGGGTAGCTCATTTATAATCACAGGTGAGTTGGAATCCACACTGCAGTGTTACCAGTGTTATTATCGGTGATTCAGCCAGTCGTCATCAGAGCTCAAATAGGTAACTATAGCAACAAGGGAGGGACTGCGGTGGCGCAAGTCTCCGCTCAAAAATATCAATTACAAATGAAGAATGCGCCAAAATTACGCAAATGAGCAAGAAATGATTCGAACACCGCAGCTAATAATGGTCAATGTTCGGTTAAGCTACAACGGAGATTTTCAGAATTTTGTTGTCTTATTTAGGTAATATGAGGAATATTAAGCCTTTTATCATGAATAATAAATTACCGTTTCCGCCGTAAATGCTTAGGTTTCGTGATTTTTTACTTTGATCTCCCTTTGTTATTTCATGGGGGAAGAAATAAAATAAGAGGCCACCCCATAGGAAGCTTACCTAATTTACCTTTACCTAATCTAGCCTTACCTAATCTTAGGTTGGAGTTTTTTTTTTTTTTTGCAAATACCGCAACACTTCTCGTGGCGCTGAGATCGCACGTTGCATTCATCGCTACAAGGAGCATTATTATTATTATTATTATAGTGGGTTGGTTTACTAGCGCCGCATGCATCACGCCCGCCTCGCGCCGAAAACACAAGAGTGACAAGGAGTAACACCGGGTAACACGTGAAAGTATCACCGGCATCTGATTGCAACACGCCCCTGAATAAGTAGTAGTTCAGATTAGTTCCTCGAAACTTTCACGCACAAAATTTTTATTAAAGCGAAATTTCAATATCATAAAGCTTACTCCGCTTGTCGCCAGATGGCGCTCTCACAACCCCTTTTCGGGTTACGATAACCTTTTTCCTGTCGCTGTAGTTCGGTTTTGGAGTCATTGGTCGGCGACCTACTGTGGAGTGTAGACAGCACGGCTATGAGACAGTAGCTTAGGTTACAGGCAAAATGAACTTGTTTTTTCGCTGCAACCTCAGCTCATCAGGTGGGAGGATCGAAAATCCTCCCACCTATGGAAACCCGTACAGGTTGTAAACTGTCGCTTTCTGCGCTTCTGTGTGTCTGTACTTAGTGCAGTAGCTGAAGTGAACAGGATGGACTTAGTTTAAAAACCGACAAAACATTTGTATTGGAGAAAAAGTCATTTATAGATTTCCTCAAACCGGTATCATATATACCATCTTTATGTGATAACCGCTAAAATTTTCAAGATGTCAACGAATTATTCATCATATTCGATCCTCCCACCTGATGAGCTGAGGTTACAGCGAAACGCGTCGTGGGTAATAAAATTTCAACTATATTATTTGCTTCTGATATAATTCTTCAATATGTACGCCATCTAGAACCAGAATTTAATACCTGAAGCCATGGCACGAGACAGAAATTTGTATATTTCTATATGTTTGTCCACCCAATAAGTGGTCCACCCACACAATATTTAACTTCTAGGTAACGTTTCATCTAACCAAGTAGGTAAAATTAATGTGCACCGTTTTCCAAATAACAAGTTACTTAAACCAGATGCTACTTTTTGTAGTCTTGCTCATTTCTATGCCAAGTGAAATTATTAAATAATATTGCCTGGCAAAATAAATATTACTAATATTTCATTAAATAACCTGTAGTAATTCCCCTTCTGATCTATATTGAGAGTATATTGCCAATGAACAAAAAAAAAATATTTAAGGGTAACATATTTATAATCAAAAGTTATACCTGACAAACCCCAAATTTTACTAGCTTGCAAAGCCAGCTGATATGGTGGCAAATATTTTTTCACTTTCGAGAAACACACAGAGTTGTGTTTACTACTGGACACACTAAAACAACAACCGGTTGTGAGCATGGTAGTGAGAGACTTTACTTGACAGTCATGAGCACTCAGTCGGCCGCTGCGACTGATCATGCAACGAGGGGTCGCTGGTTTTTGAAAGCGAGGTGGGCGGGCCTTGGGTCGGCTCTGTAACGAAGATGTACTCCACAGTACAATGAAAGGGAGTAGGGAAACTTCTGAGGGGTAAATAAGGGCCACATTGGGCTGATGGGCGTAGTTTAGAGGCCTACGTCATCGTTCCTCAACGCTGTGATTGGCTATGGCCAACCTGCCATGTCTTCATCGATGACGTCACAGGTTCGGTCTACTCGAGCGAATATTAAGTATCCGGACAGGGAAGGTTGCGAAATATATCTTAACAATGTTCCATAGTCAAAAATTTTCGCTGCTTCAACACCGCTCTTAGATCTGTTGAACATCAATGCGTATAGAGGGCAATAAATCCACAAATTGTATTGTGACAATTATTGCTCGTATATAATGAATGCGTTGATCGAACTGGTGATTTAATAAAATGATTTGTATAATGATTTTCCCTTTTAAAAAATATATAGTTTATTGTCCCACCGTTGTGGTCCATCAGCAGCAAAACTTTGCTGTTGTTTGAGCGATAACCTAATCAAAAGTAAATTTCGGTAACTAGTACATAATATCTAAAACTTCTGCACAAAGTAAGCATGATTACTGTAATCAGTGATAGCCAATTCTCCATATTCTTTTCTTCAATATCTATATTAAGTTATCGAAGAGATTTTACGCCTATTTATTAACTTTAATTAGGCATCACGAGGAGCATTATTTTCTTACCAGCCGTTACTATTGCCCGCTTCTCTGCAAGGAGATTAAACTGAACTGTTAAATCTCCTTGCTTCGCTGCTATTGGCCCGTTGCTCCTGCAAAGGGCGTGCCTAGTTTGTGACGTCACGTTTCCGCTGTGCCCATGCGGAAATCAACAGATTTTCCCTACTGCCTTTACTTTACTGTGGTGTACTCTTATGTTTCTCGTACAGCTGAGTAGTTAAAACCTTATTTTAGCAGGATTCAGATCAATTTTAAATTTTAGATATACCCATACATCGTACAGTTGAAAGTGATAAGTACACATTCTTTTAATTTATTTCAAAGTCTTCGGGTTGAAACGACCATGAAACTGGGTTGGGATTGTGTTGTTCGTAGACCTTAGACTTTGGAGAGTCCACATCGCTACATAATATATTGAGTAGGATAAACGCACCGACCTTAAGATTTACTGCAGGCGAAAAAATACACGTAAAATATAAATTTTTAGGTACAATAATATATGTACCAGCTAGTACCGGTAGAAATTCCACAGAATAGAAGTGTGGCTAAAATTACATTTAACATAAAGGCAAAATAAACAACTTATTAATTACCGGCGCTCATGCTTACCTATAAGGTTTCTATTCGAAGGGCTCTATTTGCGCTGAGCTGTTCGAAAAATGATGGTATTTTGTATCATTTTTCACTGTATAACATCATAAACTTCACCGCTCCAAAAGGAGGCACATCCAAGAAAACGGGATCTTGCGACACGTGTTGCCTCATTGTTTTGGAGCTTTCAGTGTTGCCATCAGGCAGGCATGAGAATTGGATATTTGAAATAGTTACATTGACTTTTATAATTAACGCTACTTTACTTCAAATAAGCTCTCAGATTCTAACCCTTTTGCGACAGAAGCAATGTTCCTCAGTGATATCTCAGACCCGTCTCATCATAATTTTCCCTGTCTTAATACTGCAGGAGCCTGTGGAAAGCCTACAGAGCAAAATCATTGTTCTTCAGTTATGATGCCCTTGGACTCGCATCATGGAAACGAAGGTTAAAAATTGTTCCCAGTCTGGCAGTAAAACTTCTACCCGAGAACTGCATCCAGTAGCAGCTTAAATTTGAACTTGACACTTCCAATGAATTCCTGCCCAGATAGTACCACGAATACCAAGAATACCTCAAGCATGCTTCAATTTTCTTCCTGTCTAATCAAGGAGCTTCAATAGAGAAGGAGGGAGCTTTGTGGTCCAGTTACAGACTTGCCAGCGAGTCAACCAGATCTCTTATGGCTGAGACGCTCAGTGGTGGAAAAGACGGGGGAGCACTGAGTTTCACGGGGGAGCAGCAGACGAACCGAGTTGCTGATATGCGATTGGTGCTTAAGTGACTGGCTTCAGCCATAAGAGACTCTTTACTGACATGCGATTGGTGCATGGGACAACTGGCTGACAGCCATAAGAGACTCTTGAGCTTCAACGGGCGAGGCTACTGGCTCCCTCCTTCTCTATACAAGCTCCTTGTGTCTAATACAAATGAAAACGTCACGGTAGTACTATGCATAACTAAGTAGCAAATTAGCTAACAAAGGGACAAATAGAATTAAAATATAGATGCTGTCCATGCAGAGTAAACTCCTGAATTTGATTTCATAGTTTCACACAGTACTGGGCTTAATAATTATGTTGGTCTTTGAATCTATGATACCAGCGAGAGTCGGTTTCCGCAACACTGTGACTCCTTTACTTTTCCCTTTTCGTTTGGTAGCCAAAAGAAGCAAGAGCAACGGACAGTCGTTACCACTATTTTGTCATTTGTAAACACGTAAAACATATTGCATGTCGTGAATTATCTATAACTCGAGGGCCCGCGCTGTCATAAAATGACAGCAAAGAATTTGAGATGACCTTCTTCATTACCTCCGCCAAGGAGGTTATGTTTTCGTCGTGTTTGTCTGTTTGTATGCTTGTCTGTCTGTCACCAAGATAACTCAAAAAGTTATGAACCGATTTCAATGAAATTTACAGGGATTGTTAGGTATATTAGGAGGAACAGATGATTAACTTTTGGTAAAGATATGTTCATCCGTTTGTTTGTTTGTTTGTCTGCCTCATTTTTCTCGATGCCATAACTCAAAAAGTTATGGATGGATTTTGATGAAATTAACATGAGTTGTTAGGTATATAACA
>LQNS02278122.1:3267322-3291540 GCA_001587735.2 Parhyale hawaiensis | reverse complement strand
CCTTAATTGATGCCTATTAATTATTATAATAAACTTCACGGCACGTAAATTGTTAATTTAAGTAGTTTTTCAATGTATGCTTCTGAGTGCAACACCATCACAAACCATCACCCTTCGCCCCTCCCACTATGGCCTGTGACCTGCCAAGCCATTGGCTGCCGTGAGACTGTACTTGCTGAAAGGTTCAGGAAAAAAAATCGCACTCCGGGCACGGCTGAACGCATTCCCTCAGCTATGCCACACAGGGCAACAAGATGAAAAATGAAAAGAGAACAAAACAGAAGAGAGAAACGCCCGTGCAGACGGTCCCCTCAGCGACCTTCTGCAAGGAAAATGACGGAAAATGATAGAAGTCCTGAGGAATTGGTGGCCGGTGGCCCACCTCCCGAAACAGAAAGGGGAGTTATACAGTACCGAGAGCCTACCTAATCTAACAAACTAAACTAACCTCAGTAGGAAATGTGGCCAGCTGCGACACTCACTGCGAAGAAGCCAGTCGGGATGCTCTTTAGGATCCTGAGGCCCATAATCATATATTCAGACGGGTTTAGGGCCTGCCAGAATATACGTCTGAGGGCAAGAATATAGTACCGGATGGAATAGCCTAGATCTCAAATTATCGCCCCCATAAGTCAGGCCCGTGGTCAGATGTCTTTCCTTGCTCTCCCTCCTCCGCCCTAACTATGCCACTGTTTTCTGGTCTTCCAAGACCCCAAATTCTTGCTTTCAGACCAGGCGTTTTGGTACGCCGAGGCTCAGCTGGAGCTCGACTTGAGTCTGGCAAGAGAGGAGAACACCAACATGGCCAAGAATGTCATCATATTCCTGGGAGACGGTATGAGCATGTCCACCATTACAGCCGCAAGGTGAGTGCAGGCGACTCCGACTCCTGGGTTAACCCTGTAAGCTCCGACTCCTGGGTTAACCCTGCAAGGACCAACTAAAATGCCCTTTTGCCGTAGGACTAGCATTACTCGGAATGTCCTTAGGAAGGACTATAGTCCGTATAAGGTCAAGTGAGCTTAAGATTCGACTCTTTGGACCCTCCGAAAACGTCTTCCTCCTCTTCTATTCTTGGACGGAGCCAGTTATAACTGTACACTCTCATATTGCCGTACGTGATACAGCCAGAATTAAATATGGTTGCGAGCATTTATTCAGGACCAGAGTGCTATTCATCAACTCTCGAAGTTCAGTTATATACACCACTTCCAAATGAATTTATCACAGTACAACTGAATTTATCATTTATAGAACTCGAGATGTCTACAGTGCAATTCAGTTTTTTATCAAGTGCCAATATACTTCATGCCTAACGACAAACTAAGCTACGCTGTATTTAGTTCACCAAATAACAAACAAAATATGAGTCAAATTGGCAGATAAATGGTACTAGATTAGATTAGATTAGATAGGCGGCAGTAGACGAACCAAAAGGCCCATTCCCAAAAAGACACCGGGACTTACACCCCGGTCCTCTATGAGCTACTGCCATATGCTACTACTACTACTACTAGGAATTGTCAACAAATTTTTTAAAAATATCTTCCCTTCAAACTAAAAATATTCTGTTTCATAATTCTCATCGTTTCAAAACGCATAGCAAGTAGTCTCTGAGTCTTAATTTCCCCATTAAAAATTTCTTGTGTATGTTGCTTCGGTGGCAGTAAACTGAGAAGCTTTCCTCGGCAGAATCTACAAAGGGCAACAGCAGGGAAATAGCGGCGAAGAGCACCAGCTGTCGTGGGAGCACTTTCCCGACACAGCGCTCATGAAGGTGAGCATCATGTCCTCCCTGTTACATCAACGAGCATCATAATCTCGTCATGCCCAGAACATCATTACACCATACTAGCAAGAGACACCCTGATTTAGTACTATATTGATGATTATTTGTACTTCTTTTGCAATAATGAAATGGATTAGGAAAGAAAAAACAAAGCTAAACAATCCATTGAATACGATCGACAGTCGTATCGGCGCTATTCATACCAATATATTCCTTCTTTATTGAGAGAACATCAAGACGCCTTTTTCCAGATGGTGACGAAATTAGGAAGAAAGATGACGAATGATTCGCTGGATTGTTGCCATTAGCTGACAACGCGAAAAAAAATTAAAATATCCATTTCTGAGTACAGAAAAAATTGATGATAGAAGTTTGATGCTATTTTACAAATACGAGCGTAAAATTTCTTTGAATACAGTCCTTGAAAAAAAAAAACAAAGCGAACAAAATGAATACGTGTTTACAATATGTTTTTGGTGCTTATCCAGCCACACTGTTGAATGTTTTATTGTTTTTGAAGGTAAAACACATACGAAGCTAGGTCGTAACCAGTACATAACAGACTGCAGGGCACGCATGCAATCGAGGTACAGAAAAAAGGAATTCCTGGACGTTTTCAAATAAAATTTATATACAGACTACTGATGAGTCGGATTTCGTTTTTTTTGTAAATCCATGGATGCGGATGCACGTGCGGATGTTGCAATCTTGACATCTGCGGATGCTGATGTCCAAAAAGGTGCTGATGTTCCGCGGATGCGAATATTCGCCCCGTCACTAATACAGACCTTACATTTCACTGATCGCATTCACGGCAGTTGATGTATATAACACCAGAGTTTGCTGAACGCCATGAATATTCCAAAAACAGATATTTTGGTCTTTTTGGGGCTGGGGATTTTCTGAGAAAATCCCATAATTCTGATTCCTGGACGTCCATTACTTTCATTAATAAGAAATTTTGATCTTTGTTTGGCAACGTACGGCATAGTTCAGCAGAAGCTCGTAATTTATGGCGCTCTCTAATCAGGCTTTATGTATGTAATTACGATGATCGTTCCAAGAGTAATGCCTCCTATTTTTTTCTATTCAGCCTGAAGGGAACTGACGATGTTGTAAGTAGCTCTACTATGACGACTATAGCACTCATGACCTGCAAGTTTTGTATGTTGCAGATAGTGATCATGTGACACTCTAAGAAAGCAATCTCTGTCACGGACGTGCATCTGAAGCTGAGGTGCACCACTGAATTCCTCTCCACAGGAAATAAATTGAACCAATCAACATTCACCGACGCTTGGTGAATGTTTACAAAACCGGTGCAGTTGATGCCGGAGCAGTTAGAAGATTAGCTCAACGATTTCAGAGTAGCGACAGAGATGTGAGTGCTAAATTGCGCCCCGGACTCTCATGCACATCCACCTCCACAGAAAACAAAGAAGCCTAGTCAACTTGCCGCAAGGAAGGTCGCTCGTTTTAAAGATGTCACTTCCGTCTTTGCAACTCTTGAACTTTTGAGTTAAAAACGCGAGGCATTACGTCTGGAACGACTCTTCTATTTCATTTAATCGCTCATATCTTGCACAATCCTTTATGTGCGATGCTCTACAATTGCTCATCATTCTCCCTGTTTTTCCGGAGGGGAGGGGGGAGGCTGCGGTTGCAAATGCGCGAATTCTGAAAGTTTCTTTCCATTGCAGACGTACGACGTTAACCGGCAAGTACCTGACAGCGCCTCTACTGCTACAGCTTACCTGGGCGGCGTCAAGACTAATTATTACACTTTAGGTGAGTAAATTACACTTTGATGAAGAATGCAACAGTTTGTGTAAATTACTTACTTGTTACTACAATTTGGATAATTGTCAGAGGTTTTTCCTCATAGATTTATAATTGAATATTGGGCCAAGACCATAGGTTTTCTTGCTAGAGAAGGCTTCGAAGGGTTTGTTACGCCTAAAATGGAAATCTTATAATAATCAGTTAACTATAAATAGGTTCTCTAACATCTGTCCTAACCATAAATTGATCATTTTTTAAAAGTAGTTTTGACAGGCTTATTACTAGAGTCACATAGTGGTACACTACAAAAGTCGCTGAGACCGGCATAATAACATTTACGATGATATATCTGCCTAGCTACGAGAGGTTAAACATAAGTTTTTGAGAAGAAAAAGATTAAATTTTTATTTCGGATAGTTTTATAATACATTTCTAAAATAACGAAGGAAGCAGGGGAATTAGAAATATGGGAAAAGCAGAGCTATATCGGTAGTACAGTCGAATTCATGCACGGGATCAACGCGCATGGGAACAGTGAGTCGGAAAAAAAAGAGGAAGAGCAGAGGAAACTAGAGCACTCGATCTGAGAGCGCATACCTCCGTCAAGTAAGGCAACGGCAACAAAAAATTCAAATTGACTCTGAAACGGTGATTTTTTTTTTCATCAGTTCCAAAATCTAGAATCTAAAATCATTTGTGCCTATTGATAGTATTAACAGTTTCTGCAATTTTTTGAAGATCCGTTCATGACTTTTTGAATTATGCTGCTAACAAACATTATGACAAACATAAGTCAAACATACAAACGAACCAACCAATCTGCACCAAAATTTAGTCATTTGTGTCTTTTAACATTTCTAATACAGTACCTCCTGTAAGTTTCATGAAGAGCCATTCAAAAAATTTTGAGTTATTGCTCTAACAAGCATAAAATCAAACACAGCAACAAACATATGAACAAACAAATAGATCATCGCAAAAATTTGGTCAATTACTCTTTGTAATATACCTAACAACTCTTGTAAAGTTCATGGAAATCCGACAATAACTTTTTGAGTTATGGCATTGAGAAAAATGGGGCAGACAAACAATCTCCTAATGTAAATTTTGTGAAAATCTGTCCATAAATTTTTGAGTTATTCTCGTTAAATGCAAAATAACAGACAGAAAGACAGACAAACAAACCGGATGAAAACATATCCTCATTGGCGGAGGTAATTATAGGATCAATAGGAGTATGAAATCTGAAGCAAAGTGGGTACGAAAGGCACACGTTCCGAAGGCCTACAATGGCCAAAATATTATAATCTACCGAGTCCCCCCGAAATCCCTGCTCCCCATAAGCTAGGCGAATCTAATTAACCATATGGCCCATTCTATGCCTCCTGAGGGATCTAGCTCGCAATTATTGAACAGAATAATTACAGGGCACGGGCTGGTTGTTTTCCGTTATACGGCGTAAAATGTTAGTTAGTTATTGTCAGAAATTTAAGCCTCAGTTTCCGAGCGGAACGATATCACGCAGGTAAAAGCAAGGGACGTATAGTACGTCGACAGAAACGGGGAACCTATGCACGAAGGTTTTCCCACACAGGATCAGCGCGCATGGGAATAGCAAGTCGGGAAAGAAGAGGATGAACAGCAATAAAGCATGAGCAAGTAGGAGTATGAAATCGGGAAGGAAGCAAAGTGGGCACGAAAGGCAGACGTCCCGAAGGCCTAGCTAATGGCTGAGGTAACTCACAAGAGCTCCCTGGGGTTGCACTAGCATACCAATGACGATATCTGCCGTCCCCACTAGTCAGTAGTCCGGTAAATGATGACACTAGTTCTTATTACTTATTCATTCTACACAAGTGAAATATATTAACGGTAGGTCTGATACCTCAAGAAGACGCTATTGACTTTGCATGGGCATTAGAAGGTGCGCTCGCCTTAAAGGGCGCGCGCACACGTGCGAAAAAATTCTACTGGCACGCAATTCTGTATTTGATGGCGTTGTAGCACACAAGGCTTCAGCTTGCACATTGTTATTCCACTAAATAGAATATTTAAGTTCAGCGTAGTTTCTTGCAGTTTAAAAGTTATAACAAGCTGCAATGGTCAAGCTTCGAGTATACCTCCTACTTCTGAGTTAGTTCAAACTTGCAATGACGCATAGATTGAGCGTGCCGTTCAAGCGGCATTAGTAGTAGCCACGGTAACGTGAGGAGCGAAGGGAAAAGTATAGTGGATGAGTAAATTTAACGATAGTTTGCCCCCGCTGTAGGATACAATGCTGTCATTGGAAGATTAAGTTGCAGCTACGGTGATTGGGACGTGTCCTCCCAGTAGAATCACGAGTGGGTTACTAAACAAAACTGTTTGTAACTTTTGGCGGTAAGCTAAGTTTTTTTTTTTTTCATTAGCGATTCCGTTCTGCGATTGATATGTCCTCGTTTTATTTCATTTACATACAATAATTTCACGTTTTTCACCCCGGAAAATTAAGAAGTCAATATTCTTTTTCATATTGTTCACGTTTAAGTATTACGTTAATTGCGCAAATTACCGTACCTTTCATATACCCACGGTAGCAACAGACACAGCGTGCTGCATAGTCGTGCTGAGGGTCCCGGGATCAATCCTAAGACCAGGCGCGGCCATTCTCATTGCGCTTGGCACGCTCAATCAGCAAATTTCTGAGATGCACATAGCTCTCGTGGGGGTATTCCCTTAGGGTAGGGGTGGCGGTTCCTTGAACCTTCCGTTTCAGCACCATAAATTTTGGCGACCCGTCGTCGGCCACAGCTACACTTACTCCTCTGGGGCCAGTTGGCCTATATATCTGCCGGACGAGCCAGTGCGTGTGGGTTTCCCAGTGGACGGTGCAGTCAAAGTTACGTTACCTTTTCCTTTCGTAATGAAATCTCGTTCAGCAACGCTCGTACGAGATTATTACCTCCTGGCAGGCCCGTATTAAGACCTTAAGAAGCCCTAAGCTTCTAAGGCTTTGAAGCCCCTGGTATGTGAATTAAAACAAGGAACATAATAATAAATTATAAAACATTTACCAATCGAATGAAACGAACACAACAGTAAGAAATAAACCTATGTCTTTGTACTATTTCACATTTGAAATGTGTCCTTCTGCTTTCCGTAACCGTTAAGACTTCGATCAGATAATCAAAAATGATCTTACGTAACACATTTGCACCCAACCGGCCTTGTTGTCCAAACAGGATTGACAATAAGCTTCAACCGAGAAATGAGCGTCCGGCTTAACAATTTCTGACCATTGCCATTGAAAATATACGAAGACTAATGATACATCTCGGATGCCCCAAGCGCGTGCTTATCTTACCTAATGGTCAATCCAGCCCTGGCTCGGGAAGACGTTTGTTCTCCTGCTCTTATTCACAGCTGTGAATTAATTCAGAGCGTAAAGGGTTAACTAATCGGCGGGCACAGCTTTGGTTCATGGGTTAGTAGACGAATCATTCGTTGGAACCCACCCTCGGGGGCATGTATGGGATGGGCTTAGGATAAAGGGTTAGCTTAGTTTCGGCCATCCTATGAAAGCTATGTTATGGGGAGCAGCGCCCCAAGTGGACCCTGTAGGTTACCGGTACCTTAGCCATTAGATATGACTTCGGGAGGTGTATCTTTCGTGCCCACTTTGCTTCCTTCCTATTTCATGCTCCTACTAACCTTACTTTCCTCTTTTTTCCCGGCTTGCTGTTCCCATGCGCGTTGATAATGTGTGGGGACACCTTCGTGCATGGGTTCCACGCGTCTATCGGCATAATATACGTCGTCCCTTTCATTCTTTCTCTGCATGGTATAGCTATCGCCTTTGTTGTGAAAACTGAGACTTACACTCCTAAGCGTAATTTTAATTTCTTTCGGACCTCAGCGTCTCTATAATAGAGCCCTCAAACTCGTTTATTACCCCAATTTAAGAGGTTATTCGGAGCGGTTACAGATACGGTAGGCTGTGCCGCTACTGCTGCACTATAAATTATATGTATTATATATATAAATTATATCTATGTATTTGAGAACTAATCTGTTGCCGCACGAGTCGCTACTGCATAGGCTCGCCGGTTTATAAGGTCAGGTACGCACCGTACGCCATCATTTTCATTTATGCATCAAATGGCTGAATGCCAGAGTGCAGCGCTTGCCTGCTAATACTCGAGCATTCGCCTCCCCGCCTGGCAGCACAGGCACCAAACTCGCCACGCGCTATGTGCGTTCACGACTATTCTGTGTACGTGCATCGCTGTACGTGCGAGCTGCGTTCAAGGTACTGACTGCTGTGTGCCATTCACACAAGTCGCTGTATCGCAGATTAGGTTAGGTAGTGTTCATGGTAGTGCTGTTGGTGATCGTGACGCGGCAAGAAAGCTTAGTTGAACGCAAGCCCAGCGATGCACATACAGTGCTTAGACATAAGTATTTGCACAACTCTATTTTTTATGTATTTTAAAAAATTTAGGGACTGCTTTAGGATAATTAATACAGGAAGTTTATATAACATATAAATAATAGAATATTTAAAGAGAACAGTCAACTGTGCACTTATAACAAGAAAATTTAACACAAGCAAAAGTAATCAGGGACAAGAGTATTTGACCAAAAAGAATTATGACATTAGTACTTGGTGTCGTGACCTTTATTGGCAATAACAGCATGGAGACGATTGTTACAGCTGGAAATTAACTTTTCACATTCACTTGATGGTATTTTTTTCCATTCTTCCATGCAGATAACCTATAATTCAGTAAAGTTTTTGGGACACCGTTTGTGGACACCCGATTTTAAAATACGCCACAAATTTTCTATTGGATTAAGGTCCGGTGATTGGCTAGGCCATCGAAGAACATTTATTTTCTTCTTTTGAAACCACTCTTTCGTTAAATTCGCAGTATGCTTGGGGTTGTTGCCTTGTTGGAAGGTCCACCTGCGCCGTCCGTAGATTTTTTGGCACTTGGAAGCATCTTCTTCTCTAATATCTCCCTGTACNCCCACACCATGATGCTGCCCCCTCCATGCTTCACGGTGGGGATGGTGTTCTTGGGGTCATAGGCAGTACCACGTTTCCTCCATACATGCCGAGCTTCGTTTCGGCCAAAAAGTTCCATTTTAGTTTCGTCAGACCACATAACCCCTTCCCAACACTCATTTAATTGGTTCAGGTGGTCTTTGACAAATGTTAAGCGGCTCTTGACATGTTTTGCAGTAAGAAGAGGAGTTTTGCGAGGAGTGTAAGTATGAATGCCAGTACGGTTCAATTCCCTAACAATACATTTTTTTGGCTGACATGCAGTCCCTGAGACGCCATTTCACGCTGAAGGTCAGCTCGAGTTGTCATGGGGTCATTAGTCACCTTACGTAGCATGTAGCGCCGAGGACGACCCATGATCTCAAGCGGAGCTCCAGCTCTTGGCAGGTTGGAGACCGCTCCAGTCACTTGATGCTTGCGGACTATTGCTCCAACCGTTGAAAAGGGAACATTGACAAGTTCTGCTATTATTCTATAAGTTAATCCCTCACTACGAAGTTGAATTATCCGTTCACGTGTAGCTTCAGGGATTTCTTTAACTTTGGGCATTGTAGTGAGTGTGCGCGACTTCAACGAGGTCTAGAGAGGTAATGATTGCGCAGGCTGTGGTTTGTTTACATTGCATTTGTTTCGAGACGTTTCGTGAACGTTCTACCTTACCTTGAGAGTCTTCGGAAGAAGTCCAGGTGACGTTGTTCACATCACCTCACGTGTGTGGAGTCACTCTGCTTCCAAACTATTTTATTCAAATTATACTATTAAATATCCAAGATTTAACATCATATATATTTTGGTCAAATACTTTTGTCCCTGATTACTTTTACCTGTGATAAATTTTCTTCTTATAAGTGCACATTTGACTCTTCTGTTTAAATATTCTATTGCATATATGTTATATAAACTTCTTGTATTAATTATTCTAAAGCAGACCCTGAACTTTCAAAAATACATAAAAAATAGAGTTGTGCAAATACTTATGTCTAGGCACTGGACACAGCGTGGCGAGTTTGGTGCCAGTGCCGCCAGGCAGGCGATTTCTTGCGATACAGTCTTCAGAGAGTCCACAGCAAGGGCCCTAACCTAACCAGAAATGTGGGCTGTCAGTGTTGACAGTTACCACATGAGTTGCCCGTTTCAGATGCCGTAGTTCTGAAACCCTGATTTTACCCAGTGGCCGACTGCACCCTTGGAGATTATAGCAAGCATAAACTGCTGCACGAACTAGTGTGTGTAGATTTCTCAGTTGGGGAGCGAGGACAAGTTAACTAACTTTACACTCTGCACACAGGCGTGGACGCGTCCGCCACCCTGGACGACTGCACTTCGGTCAACGAAAACAACAAAGTCTTTTCCATTGCGAATTGGGCGTTGGAGGCCGGCAAGCGGGCAGGTATGGCTTCTATTCTGTTTGTGTCTTATTAGGCTAACTATAAATGAAGTCATGAATAAATTCAGAATTAACAGTAAGGGCTAAAGACAATCGCCTTCAGCTGAAACTTTTTAAAATGGAAAAAAGTGAGCATTGCTTCATTTAAAATGGCCTCTTATTTTAGTCCATGCAAATTTTCCGTCGATCTCGCCAATCATCAATCGCTTTCTGCTCAGCCACGTTCTCCAATAGTCACAACAGTTTTGTAATCCAAAGGGTCCAAGTCTGGAATCCCGGGCGGTCAATCATCAGTCTCAATTATATCAGGAACATTCCAGGAGAGTCATAGCTAGAAGACTTTTGCCTTGTGTCCTGCGGCAAATCCTGCTGGAAGCTCCATTCTTTCCACTGAATGAGGAACTGGTCAAGCACTCAATCTTATCTTCAAGAATGTCATCAACGTACACACAAGCTGTGGTTTTATCCCCTTTTTTGCAAAAAGGAAGCCTCGTGGCCCCATGATAAGACACAATCACTTTGGCGGGACAGTGGCCTCTTTGAACTATGTGAAAGACTTCTGCAGCTTCTTCGTTATTATATGAGGATATATTTAGCATTCTGACGCTTGAAGCTCTCTTCCATTGTGAATAATTTTCTCATCCGTGAAAATGATATTCCTGTGCGCTCCTCTGGGTATCTCATTAGCAACTGTTCGGATCTTTCCATTCTGATTCTTCTAAGTTAAGTCAGAAAAGCAGGTGACCAGTGAATGAGCTCACATTTTTGTCATATCTGATAAATTGGACATTGATCTTGACGACATTTCCATCTACCTGGCCGTGATTTTTTGCATCCTGAGTGAATTCCTTCCGATTCTGGTTCCAACTGCTTTAACCTTCTTGAGAATCCTCACAGTACTAGGACGATCTGACCGAGGCATGTCATTGACGGTCTCATATTCCTCAAACCATTTTATGGTGCGGTACACGAACATTTTCGTAATACCAAGCAGACGTAAGCAATATGAAGATGGTGCTCATGTCGCGTCCTGCCTTGCGAAGATCAACAGCTGTAACTCGGTTCTTTTTTGCCCTCCATTCCATTGCTGAGTTTTAATCATATGGTAGTCGTTAACTGGAAATACTGTAAATGGAGTAGATATAACCATTAATGTAACCATGCATCTTTTATTCCTAAGTTTATTAAATAGCTTGGGACAGATTTTACGCCAATACTAAGTAATGATAATGTGTTGCGTGAATGATACACATTTCGACGAACTCTTGATCACATTATGCCCCTTGATGGACGTCTCACTCTTTGAGATCCCTGTTCGAAATGCTGCTAGCAAATGAAGGGTAACTTATAGTACTGGAATTTTGCCTTGAACCGTACATATTTGCTCGCATAAAAATACAGCTTGGTCGTCACAGTTTTTCAACTGTAAAATTTCGCCTATCTAAAATTTCATTGCAATAGAACCACTTCGCAGCTGCTTGAGCATTATGACTCCATTCTCGACTTACTATACCAAGGCAAAATTGCGGACGTAACATATTTAGATTTTGCCAAAGCATTCGATAAAGTAGACCATGGAATACTGCTACTCAAACTCTTCAACATAGGCATCCGTGGAAAATGTCTTAGATGGATCGAAGCTTCCCTGACAACCGAACCCAAAGTGTAATTATAAATATTAAAGTGTCCAAACGACAGCCGGTACTCAGTGGAGTCCTACAAGGCACCTTGCTTGGTCCGATACTCTTCCAGATCATGATAAATGATCTAGGGCACCAATGCAAATTTGCCGTTCTCGCATCGTTTGCTGATGACATACGGATATTAGCAGCGGTACAATCAATGGCAGACGTACGGAATGTGCAACTAGATTTAACCAACATCTTTCTCTCAACACCGGTTAACAACATGATCAACAATGTATCAAAAATTAAAATTTTACGATACGGAAAAAACTTCTCCTTTTCTGAATCTACGTCCTACATGACGAGAGATGGGAGCGAAATCGAGAGAAAGCAAGTTTTAAGAGATCTTGGGGTGAGAATTACAAGATAATGCCACTTGTGAAGATTATGTGGCTCGAGTTGTTACCATAGGCAAGAAGTGGAGTGGATGGGTGCTTTGAACTTTTTCTTAACGAGAGGCAGACACAATGCTCACCTTATGGAAACAGCTGATATTACCAAGGATTGAATATTGTTCACCTCTTTGGATGCCAATCAAAAGGAAATAGCGCCTCGAGGCTATCAAGAGATCGTTCACTGCCAAAATCCGAGGCATGAAAGATTTAAACTATCACGAAAAACTGGCTCAACTTCAAATGTACTCAATTCAAAGGAGATTCGAGTACTTTGTTGTGATCATATGTTTGGAAAATTCGAGAAGGAATTACTGTCAATGTCAATGGGCCAATCCAGGCCAGACACACAAACCGTATTGGTCGCACTTGTGAGGTGCGAATTCCGATCAGAACTGGTGGTGATGCGATAGCCACAAAGTATTCTAATAGTTTCGTGGTCCAAGGGGCGAGATTATTCAACAAAATGCCACGTCACATTCGAAATGTTACCGGTAGAGAGACTGCAAAATTTAAAAACTTACTGGACGCATGCTTACTGAAAGTGCCAGATAAACCTGTTGTAAGCGACTACGTGAACTGTGGGGATCACACGCTGTTAGCCATCCCGCTGCTCACGGACTGCAGCATCACCTCTGCGCAAGATGGGTGGCGTGCATAACGTCACCTTGACCTTGTCCGGGGTATCATCAGAGGTATCAAAGGTATAGAATTCTATCAAGCAAGACTATTGCCCCGGTAAACTTTTGCCACGTAAGCGTTTTTTTAAACTAGAAGTTGTGTAAAAAAATTTGCCACATTGGAATATTGCTCAGCAAAAAATATGCCATACACAAATTTCGCAACAGAAATCTTGTTCCACGCTAAAATCTGCTGTAATGAAATTTTGCCTTGGAGGCATTTTGTTACGCAAAAGATTTATTCGGCTAAAATTTGGTCCGTATAAGATTTTGACCAAGTAAGCTACTGCCAACCTCACTCTTTGTCTCGTTGGAATTTCACGTCGCTCGTATTGGGCTCAGCGCGGGGCTGTCAAGCTGCGGAACTGAAGTACCCCAATTTACGCCACGAGGGCATTTGGTGTGTGTCCTTCATGTCATCATTCAAGGGACGCTCAAAAAGTTTTGTCGATAGCGTAACAAAAAACAAAATAGATCAAAGAGAAGGCGAACTGACTATCTACCGATAACTACTGAGGTATGCTTTCACCGTTTTCGTTTATAACAGGGTTCGTGACGAGCACCCGGGTGACTCACGCTACCCCCGGTGCCCTGTACGCCCATTCTGCCTCCCGAACTTGGGAGTGTGACTCAGACCTGCCTGCCACCGTGGGGGTGCTCTGCCCCGACACCAAGGACATCGCCCGGCAGCTCATTGAAGACTACCCTGGAGTCGACCTGAATGTGGGTACCTATTGGGATGCATTTCCAACCGAGGGTGGACGCATAGCATGAGTTCTATGGGTCGGTGTTCTCGCTAGTCTTATGGGATTTCGAACCTTTAGGGTTAGCCCATAGCTAGGTGACTACAGATTTAGGCCCTTTGATTCGCGCCCAGATTCTTCGTACTCCCTCTAACAATCCCCGTTCTCTCAATCAATCCTATGCCTTCCATTCCCATGCGGAATGTTCCAACTTTTCTGTACTTTACTTAGTGCCTTCTTGCGCATTGTTTCGTGTACAGTTTCTTCGTTTTTCCTAACATACTTACAAGAAGCTCCTTCCATTTTCTACAATATCGAGTACGGTCAAAGGAGGCCTTATCCACGTGATTAACTAGCAAGTAGATGGTGTCCCTTACCAAAGTTCTTCAGTCTGTAATTTAGAAATGTAAATTTCTGCCAGTCTATTTAAGAACGACGGGGAATGGCTAGAGAAGTTGGAAGCGAGTGACTAGTTCCACCAATAACATGGGAGTGCTATGGATTTCGTAGGTTGCGAGACTATTTCTGACATCTTGGAGAGGGGTCATACCTAACGAGTTACCTAAAGGACGAATATTAAAACAAAATTTTTATGTAAGATGCGATACAAATTCAAGTACTTTTTAAATGTTGTGATCTACATGGTTATCCAAGCGTTAATATTTTGTTTTAGGCTTTTCTAGGCATGTAGTTATTATTATATTGGATGCTTAAGTTTCCGTAGAAACAACTAGGGCCTATGTTGAGTCAAGAGAGGAAGGGACATGTACAATGTCGATGTTTATGTGCAATCAATGCACAAAAGTGGACCAGCGCGCAAGGGAACAAACAGTAAGTCGAAAAGAAGAAGAAGAACTGAAAGTAAGATCCGTTGGAGTACGAAATCGGAAGGAAGTAAAGTGGACAAGAAAGACGTCCCGAAGGCCTAGCTAATGGCTCAGGTAACCTACACGTACCCCCTGAGGGTCCCCATAACTTAGGGTGGGCGACCCTATCTAACCTAACCTTATGACCTAACCTTATGACCTAACCTTATCACCTAACCTTATCACCTAACCTTATCACCTAACCTTATCACCTAACCTTATCACCTAACCTTATCACCTAACCTTATCACCTAACCTTATCACCTAACCTTATCACCTAACCTTATGACCTAACCTTATGACCTAACCTTATGACCTAACCTTATGACCTAACCTTATGACCTAACCTTATGACCTAACCTTATGACCTAACCTTATGACCTAACCTTATGACCTAACCTTATGGTCCATTCTTTCTAGGCATGAGATGATACACGTTAAGTTTCTAGCAAACCAGTTTTGGGCAACAAACATACAATGTAGCGGGGTTATAGCAACCAAGAGATACAGTGCGTTTTGTCACGGCCGAACTCGAGGGTTTCCAACAAAGTGTGCTAGGTGACATATATCAGCAGGTGCGAAATCTTAGATTTTGCCATCCATTCCTAAGTAAATCTAAATGGATTTGTTGCAAATATTTAGCACAAATTTGAGCCTGTACCATCATATGAGTATATAAAAAGTTTTCAAGGAACACCAAGCATAAAAAAAAAGTAGCAGTGCAGCCTCAATACAGAGACCAACAGGGGAATCAAACCGCCACATTCGATGCAGTTAACAATTAATCGGCTATAATGGTGACGATGCTATCGAATATACCATGAAAATATATCTGAAATTGATTACAAGCATATTCTACATCTGTACTGCAAGGGTTAAGTGGCTGTCTACCTTTAATGATTTCACATACTCGGTATGAACTGAAATTTAATTAATATTTTAGGTATTTCAGTGCATCGGCTAATGAACTCGGTTTTTAAAGTTTATTTCCCATGAAAAATGGCAGATCTTTACGGGATAAGGTATCAACCAGATGACTCCACCCTTTGCTGAAAATGTCAACCGTGTAGTGAAATATCTCAACCTCCACAATCGTGCCCGTAAGGTGGTTGGCACTACAGCCTTTTGATATCCCAATCCTTTACAAGTCTACAGGGTTCGTTGTTTTCCAGTAAAGAACAAAAAGTTGGATAGCTGTTACAGTTCTACCTTTCGAAACTTCAATAGATATTCAAACTTGACATTGCTAAGCCAGCGCACGGGCCGGCTAACATTTAAATAAATCTTTCGGTGGAATAATAGTTGTTTGCAAGATCACAAGAAAACAGTCGACTATTTTCTATACAGTAAAAAAGATTACAGTGAGAGCTTTGCTTTATTCAGCATTGCTGATGTCACATTGATATATGTAATTCTAAAAAATGCTTTAGTTTTTTGAAATGTTGACTGCTGAGTTTATTGAAACAAATTAAATAATTCGTAATTTCCTTCTTTATCAGGTGATTATGGGTGGAGGATTCCAGGGTCTGACAGCAAACACAACAGATTATCCTGGTGACCCCATGGGAGAAAGCTGTGTTCGTGCTGATGGTCTTGACCTCTACCTGCAGTGGCAAGTATGTCTACCACCAGAGGCAGATGCGTCTGCCACCTGAGGCAGACTTGTCGACCACCTGAGGCAGACTTGTCTACCACCAGAGGCAGACTTGTCTACCACCAGAGGCAGACTTGTCTACCACCAGAGGCAGACTTGTCTACCACCAGAGGCAGACTTGTCTACCACCAGAGGCAGACTTGTCTACCACCATAGGTAGACTTGTCTACCAATAGAGATAGGTAGTTCTATTAATAGAGACATGTAGGTCTACTACCAGGAACAGGAAGGTCACCACCAGAGGTAAGTATCACCAGGGGCAGGACGGTGTACCTATCTCCAGGGGCAGGTAAGTGCATCACCAAGGGCAGGTACGCCTATGAACAAAGGTATAGGTGAGTCTACCAGTAGAGGTATGTGGGTTTACCAGTAGAGCAAGGTATTTTTGCCTGCAGAGGCAGGTAGTTTACAGAAGAGACAAGCAGGTCAATTAGGGAAATTCTAGCTAAGTACAGTACCGTATTTCACTCGTTCATTGTACTGTATAATTAAATAGATAATTCAACAAGTCAAGGTTACAATAGGAGGACACTGTCGACTTGAGTTCCGGGGTTAAGGCGGGGTTGAGATACGCCATGATACGCCAGCGGTGGACAGAACGGGTAGTGTTGGGCATCATTGTTTTGAAATTCTGTTTGGAGCAAATGTGCTGCAGGGAAATCATCCTCCACTTCAAGGCGATGTCTGAGCAAATAAAATGATATCTTGAGAACAGAAGATTACCCTGTAGCGAGTGAAGAAATTGACCGAATTAAGCAAAGCAGAAAACGATGGGCTACTGATCAGTATCTACGGGCTCCGGAATATTGAGAAAAAGATTGGATACGCTGACAAAAATTGAAACGTGTAATCCTATGGACTGCTAAATTAGCGGTAAGCTGTGGGAAACAGAGCTTAGAAAAGGTTTGCAAATGCATTAGAGAACATTGCAATA
Source organism: Parhyale hawaiensis (assembly GCA_001587735.2). Classification (NCBI taxonomy): domain Eukaryota; kingdom Metazoa; phylum Arthropoda; class Malacostraca; order Amphipoda; family Hyalidae; genus Parhyale; species Parhyale hawaiensis. The sequence continues at coordinate 3,274,581 of LQNS02278122.1, read as the reverse complement.
AAAAATACACCGTCGTATATCTATGCCTTCATCAAGACACAAGTGAAAATTTTTGCTGACAGAACAAATGCGTGATTCAGTAGCGACATCAAAATACCAGGAATGGTTAGACGAGAGGTAAGGTAGACTGACTGCTAAACGATAGACTGGGTTAAGCGGCGCACGTGAGTTCGGACGAGGTGGGTTAGGATAGGAGCGCTACCTGAAGTTAAACAAGGTAGGTGGAAACATTCACTGAGCGTGGAATTTCCACGGGTGCAGCTAGTCTATATATTAACTAGTGGCCCATGCCGTCATTATAAATGACGGCAAAAATTTAACACTTCACCAAAACCCCCGCCGTCTTTTGGGCTTCCTCATTTTTCCCCTATCTAATACTGAAGAAAAAGATTCAAAGGTACTCAACTTTTTTTTCGCCTTTTGAAATCCGAATTTTCGCCTATTTTATTAGTTCTATTTTTCCCCTATCTAATACTGAAGAAAAAGATAGCGAGGTACCCAACTTTTTTTTTTCGCCGAAGAAAAAGTCTGCAAGGTACCCCACTTTATTTTTTACATTTTGAAATCTGAAAGAAAAAGTCTGCAAGGTACCCACTTTTTTTTTACATTTTGAAATCTGAATTTTCTCCTATCTTAATCCCATAGAGGGTGACAGGAAAGATATAAATATATAAATAAATAAATAAATAAAAACACGACGTGAATTATTATATAGTACTGATACGCTGGTACGTACCTACCTACGTACCATTTGTGTCACGCTCTTCACAAATAGATTGAGGGGAAATTAGAGGTTTGAATTCAAATGTAAATCATTTTATCCGTATCATACCTACCTACGGCTTTCCATATTTTTCGCAACCGTGTATTCGCTTTGCAGGCAGTGGATGGCATTTCTAATATGGCCAGTTACGTAGCCATGATACGGCACGGATAAATAGAAAGGGCAGTGTTGGGTTTTTGCTCAGAAGTCTTTTTTGAAGAGATTACGCTGCTGCCAAAGCACCCGCCTCTACAGTCTGCAGTGTGATGCCTGAACAAACACAATGATATCTTGAGCACAGAAGATGACCCTGTTGCGAGTGGAGAAATTGACCGAATATGTTTTCATTTAGCTACTATGTAGCTATCACAATCAACAAAGCAGAAAAATTATGAGCTACTGATCAGTATCCACGGGTTCCGAAAAAGTGAGAAAAAATCGAAACACCGACAAAAAATTGGAACGTGTAACCTTATGGAGGGCTAAATTGTCTCCAAACTCTGGAAAACTGAGCTCAGAAAAGGCGTGTAAATACTGTAAGCAAATATTGCAAGATGTACAGTCGTATTTCCATGTCTTCATCAATTCACAAGTGCTAAATTCCTTAGTGACTGAACTATTGCGCGATTCTGTGATGAAATCGAAATACTAGGAAACGTTAGAGGAGACGTAAAGTAGACGGACTGTACGGGGATAGCCTGGGTTAAGCGGGAAACGTTAGTTCAGACGGGGTGGTTTAGATATGAGGGCTACCTCAGGCTAAATAAGGTAAGTGAAAATATTAAGTAACCGTGGAATTTCCACGGGTGCAGCTTCTAATAATGAATTTTCTCCCCATGCCATTCGACGTGCAACCCGTAAGTATTTCGCAAATCTAGCGACAATTTTTCGCCCTTTCTACGAGCACGCGCTTATTGAAATAATCTCACCGGCATTTTTTTACAGGCGGACCAAGAAGCAAAGGGCCGTAAATACGCCACTGCACGCACCCTCTCTGACCTTCAGGCGATAAACACAAGTGCTGTTGATTATGTGATGGGTGAGTGAGACTAAATGTTGAACTGAACACAAGTGCTGTTGATTATGTGATGGGTGAGTGAGACTAAATGTTGAACTGAACACAAGTGCTGTTGATTATGTGATGGGTGAGTGAGACTAAATATTGAACTGAATTCACAAGCAGTTGCTTTGCGTCATCATGTCTTGGCTACCGCGTTTGCCGCTCTCCAAGACATTCGTTACTTTAGTAGCAAGAGCAATAGTCACGTAACATCTGCTGGGGGTAGTGATAGCGGCTACTATTGTCTCGTCATTTTATCAGGGCAGTTCGGTCGGAGTCAAATTCCTCTATTGCGGTGCCAATTCTGTGGGTATTTCTGAAATTTCTCTTTACACAGGTAGTGGGCGGGGCTAAGATATGGGCCGAACAATATCTCAGAAATACCCATAGAATTGGCAACGCAATGGAGGAATTTGACCACAGCCGAACTCTCTTGATAAATGGTCAGGCTGTAAGCAATAGTAGAACAGTTGATAACGTAGGAAATAGGGTATCTTGTAACTATAAAGAGTGAAGAGCTGTCATGAGCATACGGGGAGCTGCTGATACTAGACCTTCCTATTCGTTGTCAATTTTGTCAAAACTGGGATAGCTATAGGGTAACCATAACCTTACAGCCGCAATTATATTCTGATGCCATTTGACTTTACTGGACGAGTTCGCTCAGCGATGTGCCTACGGTTACGTCGAGCCATCTAATATTACGGGACTCACGCAGCCACGTAACTCTTAAAGTTGTACGGTGGTCTTAACGAGTCTTAGGCATAATTTCTCTGCGCTCGCTTCTCTTCCTCCAATTTACACTTATTATAGTGTCTTCATTCTATGCCGGTGATCAAAATGTACGGTGAGAATCTTTTTCCAAAACGACAATTTTCTTTCCTAACCAACATGCCAAAGTTACCGCGTTAACGAATTCCAGGTCTGTACGCTAACGGTCACGTTCCATACGAGTACCAGAAGCGGGATTTGGCTCTGGACCTGCCGACGCTGGCGGACATGGCCGAGACTGCCGTGCGGGTGCTGCAGAACGGAGAGAATGGCTTCTTCTTGTTGGTGAGTTCCAGAAAAAAATTGGCTTCTCTTCAGCAGCTGAGTAATAGAAATTTGCTAAGTAAGAATTGTAGGATCCGCAATAAAAGGTTTTTATTCACGCAATTTTGTTCTGAAATATTGTGCGAATAAGGAATGACTAGGGTAAAACAAAATATAGTATTGATTTAAAAATGGTGCAATTGAAAGTCGCTTAGATTGTAAGCTTCTCTTGTACTCATCCGGAATGGTACAATCTACCATCTACAGGGTTACGCTAGCTCATCCTAGGTTATGAGAGGTTTGCGTGAAATCTGTTTCACATTAGTGACTTTCGTCGGCGCTATCAGCACCGAACCAACTCAATTATTATGCAGCTGTCCGGCTTCATCTTATTATTGAACTGGAGAAAAATTAGTTGAACTGCTCAGAAGAAGCTGCAATTTCATGCTAAGGTTAAGTAGCGACGATGAACATATCACCGTCCAACGTTAAACAAGTTTAAACTCGCAAATATTTCTTTTCAGCATTTTCAGCGTGGTGTTCGAACGCTGAAAGTTTTAGTTACGGTAACGTAATCGTGCGCGTAGGTGTAGTCTGTAAGTTTGCGTGCCCACATGCTAGCAGCCAGGCTGCATATACGTACTTGACATATCTGCACGGTGGACCAGAGGAAAAAGCCACGCTGGTATACTCCAAGTACTTTAGAGAAGACTACCAAACGGAACCACCTTCCTTTAAACACAGTTTCCCTAAGCATTTGATGTAAGGGCTGTCGAATGATCTACGATTTGGTAAGGTAGATCATTTAATAATCTACTACGCGATTTTTCAGGTAGAAGGAGGCCGCATAGACCACGCCCACCATGCGGGTAAGGCCAACGCGGCATTGGACGAGACGTCTGCCATGGACGATGCGGTGCTTCGAGTGCTTGAGCTCGTTGATGTCCAGGCGAGTTTTTTTTTTTTTTTGTCTACGAGTTTCTAATTTTATATATATTTATACCAATGAAAACTTCGTGTGAGGGTTAGGTATTCCTAAAAGGTGACTTTGGATCCGCTAGACACTGTTTAAAACCATTATCTCTATATAGCATGGTGAACCTCGACAAGGAAAAAGAAGCGGACCAACGTAACTTTATTTCATCGACAGTCACTAGATACGGACAGGTTGAAATGTTTCGTATATAACCAGAATTAGTGCACTTCCGCAAAACAGGACGAAGCGTAATTTTAGGTCGAATATGTGAGTACATTTTTATATCATTATATTCCCAGTTTAACCAGTGCACCCAGAACATTTTTATATTGATCTTGACATGCCCAGAGTCTAATAAAACAATATTAACTTCTTTACACACACAGATACACAAAAAATTATATAGGAATCGTTGAGTATTCTAGCATGTTTTTACTCTTACTGAGCCCTAGTCATGGTCCAACTGTGACTCCACGGTCTCTACCCAAAGACCTCAGACTCAATTATATTAACTGTAGCTAGGAAATTGGATGTTACAATGATTAGGTACTCGAGGCTGTTTCAGGTAATTTGTAGCAACGGATCGATGACTGGTTTGGAAAGTAGCCTTATTTTGTGTATGTTTACTCACAACAGGAAACTCTGGTGATCGTCACTGCCGACCACACCCACGTAGATTCCCTTAACGGATACCCGCAGCGAGGCCAGGATATAACAAGTAAAGTTTTCTATTGTGCGCGTTGTTTCAGGACTACAAGGACTAATTTAGTGATGAGTATCAATGATACAATAATAACACTTATCGTAATGGCAATATCGCGTAAAAATGAGAAAATTGTACATAATATACTCGCAAGATTATCTGTTCCGCCAAGTTTTTTATTTTGTTAAAGTTCTCACTCAGACCTCTAAGTGATATATACTAACATAATGACAATAGCTCCTACAGGACCAGCGCGTAAGTCCCGGCTGCGCTCTGGGAATGCGCCCATTGGACCATCTACTTCTAGGTAGCAACGTCATAAATAACACTAATCGCAATTACAAGATAAAGTTACAGTAACATCGGAGAGTACTAATGTAAGAATAGTTCAGTTTTAAAACTTTCTTCCTCTTCCTAAAATTAGTAAGACTATCATTATTGAGCTTTCGAAAGTGACAAAATTGTGGTGATTCAAGAGAGGAAGAGGAAGGGGCATGTAGTACGTCAATAGAAATGTGGAACCCATGCACAAAGGTGGACCAACGAGCATAGTAACAGCAAGACGTGAAGAAGAGGAAGAACAGATGAAAGTAGCATCAGTAGGAGTACGAAATCAGGAAGGAAGCCAAGTGGACACAAAACATAGACGTCCGAAGGCCTAGTTAATGGCTTACAATGCTTAAGGTTAAGAACAATGACAACCGTAAAAGGTATCTATCGCAGAAAATCTTACACCGTCAGAGAAGCAATCACAGTTTATGAATTGTTTGCCAGGTTTCTCGTCGCTCATGGACGATGACTTGCCCATACCGACACTAACTTACACAAACGGCCCTGGATTCGACAACACGTACGTCGTCGGGCAGGACGGCGCAGTGGTACGTCGCGACCTCACCGACGACGACGTCAGGAGCTTCGACTACGTGAAGCCGTCGGGAGCCCCGAGGGGCTCTGATACCCATGGAGGGGATGATACGGCGCTCCACGCTATCGGTAATTTTCCTATCATTAATCGCTCAGTTGGATGAAAATCTACAGGCAACTAGGTATTCAATGAGTAAAGGAGAAGGAGGCACTGAATAATATGCGACAACCCCCCATGAATTGGGGTAACACCCCTTCGACGGTAAAGCTAAAGTTGCCTTGGGCGCACAACTCAACTAGGACATCCACAAGCACCAGATCGAGCTGCACTCATGTCCATTCTACATAAAAACCATAGGAGAGCACAGCTGCAGTCGACCACAGTCTGTCTGAGCCATGGCGCTACAGGTGGACGGCTCATATGAGGACTACGTCCCCCGATCTTAAAATAATACCCCTCCTCATCAGTAGACAAGAAGTGACCCAGCTGATGACCATGCGTTGCCGAGAACGAAGACGTTCTTTCTGGCGTGGGATATAACATCCAGATCCGTGACAGCGAGTGGGGCAGAGCCTTTAACTCCTGAGTCAATTGGGTCATAATACTAGGCAGTTAAAATCAACCTTTCCATATAAGGCCGCAGCCACACTATACCATCGTACGCTCAACTTAGTCTCAAGGTGGGCGTCCTCTCTAACAAGGAGCTTCTAATGGAACCTCCTTGCTCTCTGAAAACTTTGGAGAGGATGCCCACCAATGAGCTTCTAATGGGAGGAGTAAGCGCAAGCCGTCTCTGGGCGAGTAAGCACATGGCTTTGTCACGTAACTTGAAACTGGCGTTTGGAGTTCTTCAACTGACTGATAAGACTGAAAGCCTCTTGGCCGACCGCCGTGGTACGAGGAGGTTGCATGCACATGCGCTGTAGTGTGGTTGGTATCTTTCTTATTGCTTTAAACAGACTGGGGGTTGTTTAACCAAAACTGCCCCGCATTTTGAATATATCGAACTGTAATTTTGGCTCATAGACTTTTGAATAATCAATTTACCGTGGGTAGCACCTTCAGACTAGGCAGTAATACCACAGTAAACTGTGGTAATACGTTGATGTCTCAGCAGGAACGATTTTGCACAACCACCACGTTTGACAGCCACGTAGGCAATGTCGCAGCAGCTGCATAGCCGCTCTCTGATTGGACACGCTACTCAGCCAGTTCTAGGGCAATGTTTACTCGCAACGCTCCCGTAGGGTAAATAGACAGGGTGCGTTCCTCTCTATTAGAGCCTCCTTGATGCCCACCTTGCACGTCGTCCAACTCTAGGACTCGAGAGGGGTATCCTGGATACAAACTTTCATAAACAGCGAAATCGGAAGTACAGTCAAGGCAAGTCAAGGTGAACATCCTTTTCGAAGTTGAACGAGTGAATGTATAAAGTAGCCTCGGCATTAGAGGGTCGACCCAACAGGAGCCTCTAAAGGTAACCCTACCGTAGCAGGGCTTTCGGGGCTTCTTTACTAAGGCTGAGAAAAATCGTGAAAATGCGCGAAATGTTCTCCGAAAAATCTCGTCTCCCTTTTCACACGTAAAAACGGCTTGAAAGTCGAAACACATCGTCCTTCGTTCAAAAAAAAAAAAAAAAAATCACTCTGCCATGACTAGATGGTGACAAATATGAACACAACATATTTAGTAATATATCTTAGGTATATTTTATCGCATCGGTTAAGCCTCCGTTAGTAGTATGTAGTGTAGCAAGATACCCGCTTTTGAGGGTAAACCTACCCTCGTGGCTCCCTCGCGCGTGAGCTTCCGGTTTATAACGGCCAATGCACTACCGGCGTATCGGGGGTCTGGGGG
>LQNS02278122.1:3225128-3261460 GCA_001587735.2 Parhyale hawaiensis | reverse complement strand
CTCAGAGACGTAACACCATCCGTAGTGCGGCGCCTCAGAGACGTCACACCACCCATAGTGCGGCGCCTCAGAGACGTAACACCATCCGTAGTGCGGCGCCTCAGAGACGTCACACCACCCGTAGTGCGGCGCCTCAGAGACGTCACACCATCCGTAGTGCGGCGTCTCAGAGACGTAACACCACCCATAGTGCGGCGCCTCAGAGACGTAACACCATCCGTAGTGCGGCGTCTGAGAGACGTAACACCACCCGGAGGCACAGGCACCAAACTTGCACGCGCTGTGTATGTTCGCGACTATTCTGTGTACGTGCATCGCTGAGCGTGCGTGATTGCGTTCAAGTACGTGTGCTGTACTGCTGCATCTCATTGCCACAATTCTCTGCATTGCAGTAGTGGTGGTGGTGGTGGTGGTGGTGGTGACGCGGCAAGAAAGCTCACTTGAACGCACGCACAGCGATGCACGTACAAAGCGCGTGCGAGTTTGGTGCCAGTGCCACTCGGAGTGTCACCCTCTGTAATGTCACACCAGCAATTAGGAATGCCAGCCCTTCAAACACCTGATCACTCGTCTGAAGAGGGTGGCGGCGAGCTTCTCTCTTCTTGATAAGATAAACAGGTTGATACGATACGGGAGTTTCTTCTTTTTCTGCACTCTTTTAGAATAAGAAATTCCTTAGGAACGATTTAATCTAAAATTTTCAAATAAGGCCTACATAAATTGTTGTGAAGCCTGCCAGCAATTTCAAACCCTACGGACTCAGTCAAAGATTCTGGCGATCCACCATGTATTTGGTGCACCACGAAGATGAGGTGAGGGTGTCACCCAATTATCCAACTCTAATCCCTTTAATCTAACTATGTTGACCTCACCAATTAACTTGTGTAACCTTACTTTGGAAAGTTTTAACTTGAATCCAGACATTTTAGACCGCTAATCCAATAGATACTGATGCGCTGAAAACGAATTAATATGTAGGTTACAGTCGTCAGAAATGCTCAGTTTGAGTTGTTACCGTCATTACTAAACAACTTGAACTTGCTTTCATCACAGAAAAACACTCTCGCTGAATTTTTATTGGACCATTTAACATGCTTGTTTGCAAACTCTAATCTCTTTTTCTTGTCTTGGCACTCACAAGCGGTTTCTTCTGAGGGCGTCTTGTAAATCCCCCTATTTCTTGAAGGCGCCAAGAAACGGTCTGACGTGAGACGTTCATACATGTTGTGTCATTCATTTCCTTACTTATTTCAGCTGAGGACTTAAAACGATCCTTCAATGACGTACGCTGGATGACTCTGTCCTCTCTAACTGATGTTTAACGGGGCCTGCCGGCTTGTTTAGGGGCACCAATGCAGCCGGTTTCATCGTACGACTTCACTATTCTGCCCACAACACTTTTCGAACGGTTTACCTTCTCAGAAATTTCTCTAATAGTGAAATTATTCGTGTGCAACTTGATGATATCTTGTGGCAGGATATAATCAACTTTCTGACGTGGTGCCATCATGTAAGGAACAGCAATGTTTACAAATGGCAGTGTCGAACTTTGTTTTTGATGTAAATAAAGATGTACGGACTGAATAAGAAATTAACTATTTTTTTTTTTGTTCCTTTTGGACGTTATAAATTTTAAGAGGAAAGCTTTTCGTTCATAACTTTTTATTATCCTTCATACATGTCTCAAATTTCAATACATTAATCAACATCTTACTGGCTAATAGTGTGCAGAAGAAAAAGTACCTGGCATGGTTAAAAAAAAAAATGTTATACCGTTTTGAAAATTTACCCTTTAGTTTTGGACGGTACTGTACGTTCCTTTCATTTGTCAGCGCAATTTTGATATTGTGTATTTTGTACAGACGTTTTGCTTCAAAACTAAGCTGCCAAAATGAATAGAATTTACTTCCGTAACGATTTAGCGAGTTTTCGTAAATTTAATTAGAAAATTTCCGCAAATATAACCGTTCAATTAAACGATTCTTAACTGATTGCGTCAGACTATGTACTAATAGGATACTGAGCTTGATAAATCAACATTTTCAAAACTACTCATTTCCGACAGCTGTGACTTTTAAATTTGTGTTAAGCATTTAAAAAATCTGCGAGAACAGTGGTAAAAACTTTTAGGCTTGGGGTCAAATGTCTAGGGAACTTTCAAGCCGTCTTCTCTCCCTGAGCCAACCATCAAACAGAAAGACAAGATACGAATACTATGTTTCTCGTGTAACATGTCAAGATATTCTGTTTTAACATAATTTTACTGGAAGAAGGAAAGAACGTTTCCGGGATGCATCAGTGGTAGTGTTTCTTATGCAAATCGCTCCATTTCACTCCAATCGGGCATATAATTTAATGAACACCGAGAGCCAACACTAAAGAAGCCAGGCGTGCTGGAAATGCACGTAAATGCGTGTCGGCGGCTTGTTCCAAAACCAGCACGCAAACACGTACACTAATTGCACAAATAGGCGTGCTTTAGACCCTCATATCGGACGCGTGCTACTGGCAGTGAGTTAACGCGCATCTGTGGATGCGCGTACGTGCTAAACAGTTTGAAAAAACATGCAGTTTGTTGCCCATGATATCTATATTAGCGTGCTCATACAGCTCGGTGACAGCGTGTTCTAGAGCTTAGAGCACGTTTGCAAAAGCTAGGATTCTTTTGAGTAAGGATGCTATCTGCTTACTTCATTACAGCCGGAAAAGCTTCACTCTGAGGGAGCCAAAATAGAACCACACTTATCTAATAGTCTATATTCGTTACCACTATAAAAACTGATGAATTCAGATACATAGGCCCTAACTATAAAAAAAAACTCTCCTTAGCATCAGTGCAGTGAAGTTACTTGACCTGATGAGCTAAATGTTTACGAAATGAAATACGGAAATAAATAATTTGCCATGAAATAACGGTCATAGTGCATCAACTGCACTTCTGGAGTTTTGACATTTCCAACAAAAGTGTAACATGAATTAGTATGTAACAACATTGATAATCATATTTCAGATGGGGGATATCCATTTTTTATGTTTTTAACAATGTGTTCACTGAAATTAATATGTAAGATATTTAAAATAATTTCTCCGACAGGCGATGTACATTCACCATCTTCCGCCTTCCTGCGTAACTATGCAAGCAAAGAACAAGCAAGCCCGTAGACTGCAGTGCAATATTGTGCTCTGTTGAGGCTTGTGGTGGTTGTTTTTGATATTCTCGACAATGTTTTCGCTTGAATTAGTAATTAGGAACGCTAATTATATTATTTCAGATGGAGGAAATCCATTTTTGACATTTTCAAAAATTCATTCAGTGAAATGTGAAGGTGTAAATGCTTAACAAAGAATATCTTCGACGGGTCATCTTCTTCCGCTTTGTTTATAACCATGCCGCGTTATCTAGCAACAGCGGCAATGACGTTTTCGACATATGATTGAACATCGATTTATCTCGTTATTAAAACGGAGTCCCAAACATTATTTTTCGGCTGTAACGGCGCTCTTACTCATAAGGTTAGGCTAGCAAGGTCTGGTTCTTCTAATATCCTATGATAAACATATAAAAAACAGTTTAGACCGATATGACTCTTCGCCGCCATGTTTGTTGAAAGGATTGCTGCTAGATGGCGCCACATGTTTGTCAACAAAGCAAGCCGATGTATGTGACCCGTTTCAGAAATCATTTATGAAGCATATCAGCTTAATTTCATTGAAAATCTTCTCAAAAATGGATTTCCCCCACCTGAAATATTATGATTAGCGTTCCTAATTACTAATAACTCACTTCAATTGGGGTTTCCACGAGATTAGTATAGTTCATTTAGGCTACTGCTAACCCAATCTTCAACTCATTTTTTGCTTGACCTTCAGTAATACTTTTCTTTTTCTCGTAAATTTCTGCCACATTGATGACCCAACATTCAGCAACATCTGCTGTTGATCACTACAACAGCGTTTTACTTTTTGATCACCAAAACTCTTCAGAAATACTAACACGGTCACTACTCGTCACGGCATACCAACACAAATGCAACACTTACTTCTGTTCGATGCGGTGCCCCACCGTCTTACTTCGCTAAGCTGCGGCATTCCGCCGTCGAAGGTAGAAGAGTCCCTCACCGTCTTGGACCCCGGCACCGTTCGACCGTTATGAAATGAATCACCGAATTGTTTTTCTATAAGGTATTGGCACTTGCAGATTTGCGACGAAATTGAGTCTGCGAAGTAGACTCTGTAAAAGAGCGTACTTTTGTATTCTGAGGAAAAATGGCGCAGTAAAACACCTAAATTGAACAAAATCCAGATAATTTCATCGACGTAACAGAGCAGGAATTAATAAGTCTAACTGTGAAAAAAATTGCTTACTTTGGCAAATTTTACTTTAGGGAGTCATTCTATTTTCTTTATTCATCGTCAGATTGTTTTGAAACTTGCATAGTAAACGTAAAATTGATTTCGAAGCACATTTTATCCATGATAATTTTTCGATTTTCGCAATAGTTTTAAAGAAATGTTGATATTAAACTTTTTTCATTTCTACCAATATGAAGCCTGCTTGACGTGTGGCGAAGGCCAGCGAACTTTTCGACCAATAAGGAGCTTGCGTGACGCTTTACTGTCCACCAATCACAAGCGTGCATCGCTGTAACTTTTCGGGGGTTTACCTCAGATCTTCGAAATTTCAGATGGTTTCAGGGATTTTCAGAACAATTTCGGGAATTTTTAAACTTCATACTTGACAATTATGCAAATAATTATTAATCATGTACTACCGTGTATATTCCGCGTATACTGAGGTAAACATAAAATGTTTATTTAAAGCGTGGTAATTTTAGTTTCTATTTTTTTATAAATATTTGGGCAATTATTTTACCTTTTTGGGGAAATCTGAACTTTCCTTCTATGTCATTTGTATTTTGACGGTGACCATTGTAGAGTGCGGACATACTGTATAGCATTATTTGTTGTGGTGAATCGTGTCGTTAGTGGTACAAACATGTTATTTTCGTTATTTATGGTCCGATTGTTATCAAACTCGCACAGTAGACGTAAAATTAAATTTGAAGAACATTTTATTCTATTTTCTTTTATTAAATTTCGGTTTCGTTACGTCTGGTTACTGTAAGTAAGGATAGGTCAAGTTATCAAAAAAATATTGTGAAAATCGAAAAGTTTGCAGGAATAAAATATACTTCAAATTCAATGCTATGTTTAATGTGCGAGTTTCGTAACAGGCAAATCATTAATAAAGAATATAGAATGGCTCCCAAAAATAAAAAAAATCTTCATATTATATATTATTCCATCACGTTTGCGTTGATAGCAAACTAATGCTGTGTACTTTCAACCTGGGTGAGTCGATGTCCCTATGGAATCTGCCTTTCTGACGTAGCAGAGGTCATGTCACGCTAGGTTCAGTAGCCATAGTTAGTTATAGCCAGAAAGTTTAAGCCTCCGTTTATGAGCAGAACGATATCACGGAGGAAAGAGCAAGGGACATATAGTATGCCGATTTGAATGGGGATTCCATGCACGATGGAGTTCCCACACAAAATCAACGCGCATGGGAACAGCAAGTCGGGGAAGAAGAGGAAGAACAGAATAAAGCACGAGCAAGTAGGAGTATGAAATCGGGAAATAAGCAAAGTGGGCACGAAAGACAGACGTCCCGAAAACCTAGCTAATGGCTGAGGAGCCAGGTTGAGCAAGCCGAGGTTAGGTAGAGAGGTAGCAAAGGCTAGATCTGTCTAGACAACGTAATGCTAGGGTAGCTTTAACATCAGTACGAATTGACGAATACGTTGATAGTGCAATCGTTGCGCCACCCACGGATACCGGACATTCAACACGTATGCACCTCCATTAGGTGCTGCAGAGTCCACCTCTTGAGCGCACTCGCACCTCTTACCATCCTTTGCCCACCAGATAGCAGCGGAGGTGTTGCCCAATATTACCCAACAGTAGCAAACGTCCGCAAAATATCAGCAAACTTGTCGTTGCTGCCATGCACGGGGATCTTTTTGAGGGCATATTCGTGATCGGAATCGCCGTGATCACTGAAAAGCACAAGAAGGGTCAGTGATTATGCAAACAAACCCGAGACGTACGCCATGTTTGTCTTCATAAAGTAGATGTCTATCACATTTACACAGATGATGGCAGGTAATGAATTTCTTGAGAATTTTTACTTCATTTCCAATCAGTGCAAAAGTGAATTAGCAGTAGGTAGGCCTATTTAAAGGATATTCAACACTGTACGGGCATAGGACTAACGAAACCCTGAAATCAATAAAACAAACAGCAACATCACTATTGTATTTACCCTAAAATACCAGACGTTGCTAACTCTTGTTTCAAGTTTTGAATCTTTGTTTGACCAACGGCAGGAATCACTCTTTGATCGTGTATAATTTCCTTTGGAAGGAAATCATGTTGCGAACGGGAATCACGGAACTATCACTCCAGCTCCAGAAGCACATAAGAATCACGTTAGAAAGTGGTTACATAAATGAACTTATCATTCGAAATCAACCACCGCATGGGTGGTCATAAAAAACGCGTCATTTACGCTTATTGTGCCATTGACGCTCGGGGGTCAGTTGCACTAACAATTCGTTACTTGAACAGAATATATTGAAGACTATTGCTAACTTAGAGTGTCCATGCTGTCAAAATGACGACAAGGAATATGAGGTGACACTTTTCTCAGACGATACTTTCGTTATTAATTAACATTCTTCGGAAGGAATAGCTATAATGGCAAACTCAAATTGTCGTACGATATGAGTGATCTCTGTTGCAATTTACGTGAGCAGTAAACTCCTTTCTTTAGATGGAATGATGAAATAACTCAATTTATGTTAGCAAGCAATGAAGCATTACCGAATTTAATGGCATTCTCCCCATGTATATGGAATACCGTTTAATTGAACTTCAGTATATCGAAATATTGCGCTCAAGCAAAAACTGCGTCGTCAAAGGAATGAACCAAGCTTTAAAATGACAACTGTGTCTACCTCTACTGCACAGTGAAAAATCGCTCTCTTTGCTTCGTGGATCATCCACTTGAGTTGCACGTCGAGAATAGAGAACAACTTTGGTTTCACTGTATGGAGAAAGTAGTAGAAGTTCGACTCCATGGCAGCGGCAAGAGAAGCTGTAAATATCTTAATTGCTTCAATTTCAACTTTAGTATAGTAAAGCCCAATGCAGACGAGAAGCGAAAATTGCCGACAGTGGCATTTCGCTATTAAATGCTCCACCAGGCTCGGCGAAAAAGTTGCCTGATGAGCGAGTTCATTGGGATGCAAATAGGCCAAATCTTCTTTATAGCTTTCGAGCAATTCAAAGCAACTTACAGTCAAGTTTTCCCTATGTCTGTTGACTCCTATGGAATGTAGAGCCTCAATTTTTTCTAAAAATTAACGTTCAATGGTGGCAATTGTTAGTGCAAGGTCAAAATTATGAACGGCATTTGTCTTCAGATAACAACAATGATAGCCGTAGGAAGCGAACATCTCAATATTTTATTTACAAACTACAAGGTAGTAGTAGTAGTAGTAGTAACAGTAGTAGTAGTTTTACTAGCGCTTCAGTGGCACACTGCCTATATCGCGCCGAACTATTCCTGTGTTTAACCACAGGCTCCTGCGCCGCTAGGGCGCGGAATTTGTCTCATTTTATATTAAAATGTAGTTGTGAGGAAATTATTATTAATTTTACATATAGTATATGTAATTCACGAAGTAAATGGATAGAGCCGTAGTTGACGATAGCATTTATCGTAATGGATTCATCACAGTTTGTGATAGAGGTCGCATCTGGTGTCTTGAAGGGCATTTTTGTTAAATTGGCCGCGAGGTCCCTCAGAAAGGAAGACAATAGCTACAAAACATTCAGTTCCTAAGTACTATGCACGGTGAATAAAAACTAGCGTGTAAACAAGCAGTAAAACTACATAATTTTTTTTTTCAAAGCAACTTCTAACAACTTTACCCAAGGACATTTGCGACTGCAAGAACGTATTCCCCGGAAATGTCATACCAAGCTTGACCAACCGACAATTTTGTCTGGTGGAAATCAGCAAAGACGTGGCTTGTCTGCGCACGGCTTACGAAGTGCATTCAAGTATATTACTAGAATGCCTAGGGGCGGAAGACCATCACCCGCGGCGGATGCAAATTCAATGCCGTCATTTTTTAATGGCCAACTTAATCTAGAGTTTTGCCATTATCACATCTTAGGCCGGGTGCCCACTAAAAACTTTCATTGCCGCTAGCAGCCTAGACGCAACTTAGCTTATCCGACTGCGCAGTCGTGGCCGTGACTTCAGCATGACGTCTATGAACATCACGCTGTAATTATTAAAATACCAATCATTGTGAACCCAAACCGCTCATAATTAGGAGCGATCGTTGAAAGTTCAACGTTGCCACTCGCTAGCGCGTGAAAATTGCAGCAGCGACTGGAATATTTGATAATTTTTGAAGCAGTTAAATTTGCGCAGGCTGAAGCCGTGCCGTAGCTACCTACACGGATTAGTTGAGTTGCCTCTAAGCTGCTAGCGGCAACGAAAGATGTTAGTGGGCAGTAGGTCTTATAGTCACCCCACCTTACTGCCCAAAAAAGTTATTAACATGACTCAACACTTTCTGCCTCTTTTTGGGTGGACAGATAAAATTTATCGATGTCATTTTTGATGGCCAGCTAATACTAGTTTTTTGGCATGGGGCACATCCAGGTCAACCCACCAGGTTCCTCGTAAAAAAATTATGAACATGCAAATATATATTTATAGTTAAATCTTCAATGAAAACCTTCTCATCTCTCTCACTTCGTTCGCGGGTGATAAAAATGAGTTAGCCATCACCTGCAACCGGGGCCTTTTTTCTGTTAGTTTTTAGTTCGTATTGGAAATGAGTTTACAAGCGCTGCAAGCAATACCCCCTCCGTCTCGCCGAATTCTGAATGTTTTTTTTCTCGGCTTTTTTTGCCGCAGGGTCATGGACGATATGCGAACTCAGGTGAGCTTTATTGTCTCGAGTGGTCAGCGCGCTACAGACAGGAAAGAAGGCGCAAAGCATCTCCAACCCCCAGAGCACGGCTGAACGATTACTCTCGGCTACACAGCACAGGGCAAAGAAAAGAAGGACGAAAAGAGAAGAAAGGCAACACCCGTGCGGAGGGTCCCTTCCGTGGCTCCCTAAACGGGAGCAGATAGGAGTCCCACGAGATGGGTCGCTTGCCACCATTGGGCGGTCCATTTCGCGAAACAGAAGGGGAAGTATTGAGACCCTTCCTAACCTAGCAAACTAACCTCAGCAGGAACTGCAGCCAGCTGCAACACCCTGCGGAAAAGGCAGTTGGGACATCCCTTAGGAGCCTTGAGGCCCATGTATATCCAGTCGAGGATATTATTTTCAGTGAAGCGTGACATAATGATAACAGACCAACCACGCTCAATTTTCGCCTTCCTTCTTAAAACGCGACAGAAAATGGACAGATAAACAAATAAACAGAAAAATAAAAATTGGTTTTCATTATATATTCTGTTGTAGAATTAGTCCAAGAATCTGAAAACCAGTTGTTCGATAATATATTTGTGTCACACTGTGATACTCTTTGGGATTTATCACATTCATGGAATTTCTTCTTCAGTACAGAATTTTCAGGTTTGCCATTCGATATCCATTAATTAAGTCGGCTTTACGTTTTGGCTAAGTGAATAAGTTTCGTCTCGAGCATCTAAGCGAATATCACTGTTATTATGTTCAAAAGTTTAAGTCTCGGTTTCCACAACAAAGGCGATATCACAGCGGAAGAAAGAAATTATTATTATACTGAGTAGTTTAAGTCTCCGTCTCCACAGCAACGGCGATCTAACAGAGGAAGAAGCAAGGGACACATAGTGTGACGATAGACATGTGGAACCCATGCACGAGGGTGTTCCCACACAGGATCAACGCGCATGGGAACAGCAAGTCTGGAAAGAAGAGTAAGGACAGATTGAAGAAAGAACAGTAGGAGCAAAAGATGGGAAGGAAGCAAAGTGGGCACGAAAGAAAGCCGTCCCGAAGGCCTAGCTAATGGCTAAGGTAACCTACACAAACACCCTGGGGGCGCTACTCCCCATAACATAGGATGGGCAAACCTAACTAACCTAACCCTATGGCCCATACTATGCCCCTGAGGGGGGAAGAAAGAAAGGACATATAGTATGTCGTCGAGAGACATGTGGAACCCATGCACGAGGGTGTTCCACACACACAGGATCAATGAGTATGGGAACAGAAAGTCAGGAAAGAAGCAGAAGCACAGATGAAAGAAAGATCAGTAGGATTACGAGATGCGAAGGAAACAAAGTGGGCACGACAGACAGTTGTCCCGAAGGCCCAACTAACGGCTAAGGTAACCTACAGGGTTCCTCTGGTGACGCTGCCCCATTACAGAGGATGGGCGAACCTTAACTAACCCTACGTTCCATTCTATGTCTCCTGACGTCATGGGCACTAAAGAAAGATGCGAGTCCAGCGGGGACATAAAATAGGACAAAAATAAGCAAGAATCTTTAGAAAGTTTATTAGAGACAACAGCAAATAGTCTAGGGTTAAATCTTCTTTCGCTTTCCATGTAACCGATTTTTAATGTTTCAAGTTCAATTTTCGTTTTCAATAAATCAAATTTTCTTATAACTACACCATTCATGGTGCATTTATACAAACTTAACAAGAATTCTCTTCCTTGCTCCTTGAATAATCGTCAACCAATACTGATTTAGACGTTGCTTAGTTAATCAATAGATAATAAATCAGTTTTAGGGTAATTATTTTTAAGAGGTTGGACGACACAGTTCTAAGGGCCGAGAAATTTTGGATAATTGATACTTCTGAAGTTAAATGAAAGAATTTGTTGTGTAACTTCATACTAATGTCAGTTTTATTGATCATGAGCATCAATAATTTGTAGGTTTGCGAGAATATACTTGAAGTTTGCCAGAAGGACCAGGCAAGGAAAGAGTTTGCTCGCGGGATTTCGTTTGGCTCTCGGAACGTCTAAAGCTAAGGGCAGGCATTGTTCTAGGTATCTCTTATGCCGGAGCCACACTATGCAACCGTAATCTCAACTTACACGAGTAGCCGTTCGGCTCGGACGCAGTGCAACTCAGGTACTTGCCATGGGTATCTTGGCTGCACACTTCCCCCGGTGTCCTCGAGACTACACGAGAAGTTAAAAGTCCGTTCATATGTTGAACATACAATTGCAAAGTGCAGCCTCGGGATTTGGCGAGTTGTCTATGGACGTAATTACTCTATCCTGCTCAGGCTGTGCAGTTTCGCTGCAAGGGGTCTTTTTCTCAGCCGTGAAGATCTTAGGGAGAAATACACCTGATGCAGGTTATGCCCACCCCTTCACACTGGAGACTGTTGGGTGCCGAACTCGCCAGTTGAGGAGGCGTTTTATTGCCGGGACCAGCGCTTAAGTCATCGGTCAATGGCTTAATAATAGATTTTCTTCGGCTGCGTTTCGGGCTTCCCGCTATTGCATAATACGTACTTCATTTGGGTTGCAGGCCCGAGTGTAAAATTTTGTAATTACCCTCTGCATTCCAGTGCTCTTTAAATAGATCAGGTATATATTGCGTAAGAATAGCATATTCCATCTAGAAAACACTGGAAGGAAAAAGGTACACATATAATAATAATTGTAGTAGGTACGTCTACAGGAGAAAGACGTCTCGTAGCGAGGTGGCACAGACTCAGTAAGATAGAATCAATAAGAAGACTAAGGTAACAATTTTATAAAGTATTTTATGCTCATTTGCTAACAATTATTCTCAGCACTTTTCATGACATCAAACAATGACAAAATAACAAGAAATCAAAGTTTGGAAAACATTTTAAGAAAATTGCGAAGAAATAATTATGTTGAGTTTAGAAAACATGAATTAAAATCGCGATAAATAACTGTGTATTAAGTAAAATAGTCATTTTCTGATATTTTTCTTGCCACAATACCTCCACAAGACGAGAAACTTTGCATCATTTTATTAAGCTAATGAAATTTTAAAATTGAAATTGGAGTGAAAAGATCATGCACTTGCTAAAAATTATAATCATTCAACACAATTTCTTTATCATTACCTGAGAAGCTGAGGAAAAATGCAGAAAATTCGTAGATATCCAGTAAACTAAAGCTAAGACTGAATTAAGTAATTAATTCAATTTTTTCAAATGAAAGTAATAAAAATTCTAAAAACTTTTAAATATAGTAACCACTTTTAGAGTTTTTAAACCATTTATTAATCGATCTACACATTTAATTAAAAAAATTACAAGGGTAATAATTGTCGAAACGAATAATCACAAGAAATATCCTTTCATCCCAAATCAGGCGGCAATTAAGTTTGTCAATTGCATAAATTTAGCAAAGAAATGACTATGATTCAAGTGATATGAAACTACAAAATCAAAAAATAAGTTCACGAATTACAAGGAAATGCAACTGGCAAAGAACAACATAAGTAGCCACATTTGAAATAACATTTGATTAAGCATTCAAACGGGAAAAAAACGTGGATATCGCATATAGCTAAACGAAAATGGATATCACTGATATTTCTGAAACATTACTAGAGGAAAATACACCTGGATATCTTGAATATACCAAGAGAGATACAATGAATTGGTCTAAAACACAACCAATGGAACTCACAACTGGATAACGCTGCTACACCACAAAGGATATAACGAAATTTTTGGAACATTACCACTTAAGAAAGAGATAAATGGAGAGTCCGGATACACCACAATAGATACTACTTGAACATTTCCAGAACAAGTTGAAAATGAAACGGCCTAGAATAATTAAAAATCATCTGAATGCCACAATAGAAACAAACAATTTTTTACAAAACCACTGAAGAAATATTGTGCCTCTTCGGAATAGTACGAAAGCAGAGCGGTGAAAATGTTACTACAACTACCACCACATGGGAAAATTTTGAGAACATTGCAAACATAAAATAAGAGGGGGAAAAAATACATTTTAAAGCCCATCACGCAAAATTTTTCATAAAACTGAAAAATTGCAAGAAGAGGTCGCATATTGAATGGATCAGAATTTTTTTTACCATAATAGTGCAGATTTGAAATGGGAAAATCTATTATGACTGTTTCAAGAGAACAAAATTTGAAAATGTTACAGGAGTGAAACAGAAACGAAATCTAAAGATCAACCCACACGAGAAAAATTAGAATAGCCAGAGAGTGAAGTGAATCGGGTAATATATTGTGATTATTACCCTTCATCGACATATCTATAAACGCCCAAAAAGGAACGGGGTGATGTTTATTTTTTTAGTGATACCACAATGAAAAAAATTCAACTTATTACAGGGAGAAACGAGCAAAAGTACGAAGAAAAAATTTTTTGGAAAATACGGAAATAAAATTGTCATACATTCTAAAGAATACGCCAAGAAAAACAACTTCCCACCTAATTAATAAATCTGCCTTTATAAACACTATTTTATAACCGAACCGTATGAGTGCAACGTAGGTGTACCATTTACGTATGAACAACACATCATTACAAGAAGAGATGTAAGAAACATTGGTGCTACAAATGTAAAGTACAACACGGGCTGCCTGACGCGTGTGCCGATGGATCCGAGTTTTGAAACTGGAACGATGGCCGATTTACGTGACCGTCGGAAACCAAAAACAAAACGTGGCATCACAACCAGCTGCAACTTGGCCAACATGAGTTTCGTTCACCAATAAGGACCACGTTTTATTGCTCATTACAACTGTCCCGTTGTGTAACATGCTGTTTTTCTTCTCATACTTTGTTTCCGACACATGAAAAATCGACGAACTTAGCTATGTCGATTCCCGACAGATAACCTAGAAAACAGTCCCTCCTAAGGCTACAACCAACCCGCCACTTGTTTCTTCGTCAGGAGGAGGAGAAGCGGGAACGGGAAGGATTAGAAAACGATTCCGGAAAGGGAGCTTAAGCGGGGAAGAAGATACACTTCGGAGATAAGGAAACGAAAAGTCAATGAATACGAGATGAAATCCTGCGGGGAACATTCAATTGGGATGGTAAAAGGCCGAGCTACCGCGGACCCATCAGATCACACGCATCAAGCCACCAAAAACAACAACAACGAAACATGACATAAGAATTAACGAACAATTTCTACACTATCCTACACTACGAGGCGCACGAGACTAAGGCGACAGCGCTGGCTCACGTGTACATCGTCTTCTCAATAAACTCCTCCAATGAAAATGTTGCTTTGTTTTCTCCAGGCACTGTTCTCTCTTCGAAAGTTTCTGTAACATAGAAAAAGTAGTTTAAAAGTCGAACTCAAGGTGTCTCTTTATGGGACAGCTGCCCTTCAACTCCAGTAGATGAACCGGTTCAACGTGATTTTGACAGCGAGACCCCTTCTTATCTAAAAGCTAGGAGCCCGAGACGGGCAAAAAAGAAAAACCCACCAACCTAACCCAATAGCCAGGGCTCGAGACAGATGTTCCGACTCTAGTGGGTATAAAGCCAGGGTTAATAAAGAAAAAGCGAGCCTCATCGACTTTCTGACAGGGACAGAGCAAGGCAGAATATCGCTTCATGGGTAGGTGTTTGCTGACCTCCCGCAGGGTTACAGCCCATCTGTTGCACAGGCCAGTTAAGGGGGAAGTTCAGAACCAGAAGCCACCACTACCACCTCAATACCTACTATTATTATCATCATCACAGTCATTGATTTATCACCGCACCTACTCAAAGAATAATCCACCTCTACAATGAAGACCTGGTCTTTCTAAATATTTCAGCAAGAATGTTGTATCGTTGGCTTAGAGCGCTACTACTGGCAAGCAAACCAGGCGCGAAGTATCGGAAAGACGAAAAGATGTGATGAAGAAGAAATACTCGTGCAGAGAGTCTCTTCCACGAACCTACCATCCCAATTAGGGGATGGTTCGGGCTCAACCATCGGTGGCCCACCTCATGGACCACAAGGAATTTAATAGAGATCCCATACCTAAACTTTACAAAGTAACATGCTAGGTAGGAAACTAGGAACTGTGGCCAGATGCAACATATTCTGCGGGAAAGTCGCTCATGAAACGCTGGAAGGGTGGGGCCAAATCCTATAGCTACGGACTAGTATCAATATTGGTGCTCGATTTCTACATCACTCTTCGAGATGTGTACATCGGGAACGAGCGGAGTATGCAGTGAATATGAATTAGCTTGCTTCTTCAATATAGAATAGAGGTGTTCAAGCTGGCATTTAGTGAAGGGACTAGGTGTGGACTCTCTGATATTTGGTTAAACATAAGGCAAAACATGCTTTGCTTTGAGTGGATAGCGGATAAAACGTTGTATAATGTCTGCCTACAAAAATATTTTACTTCGCAGAAATTAATCCAAATATTCATTATAAGCAATAAGCTTTGACAAGACGAGCTTGTCAAAGCAGAAATCAAGTCAGTTTATCAAACTTGCCAAACCTAGTAGCAATAGATTAAAGACTTTGCTGCGGGAAATACAGTACTTTAAAAGTAAAGCCTATTCATCCAGGGGTGCTACCATAGAGACAAGTCGGGCGAGAAGAGATAGACCAGTGTGAAGGAAGCATCATCGCTGGAGTAAGAAGAAGGAAACATAGTGGACTGGTAGGAAAAGACGTTCTGAAACCCTAGATAAGGTTAAGGTAAGCTGTAGGGATCCCTAGGGTGTTTCTTCCGTAACATGGTATGAGAAACAAACTAACCTAGCCCTAGAACCTATCTTACACTTCTTGAGAGGGTATAATCATAGAGAGTTTAAACGAAAAAGATGAAGCCCTAGCCAAGGTGAGCGTAACCTACGGGTTGCTATAAATCAGTCTAGACTAAACCACTAGGCAACAGTTCGGCCAGCATATCAAGCACCTTCTCTACTAAACCTTCCTTCTTCCAAGGGCCATAGGCTAACAGAGCGCAGACCATACAGTGGACCGACCGACTCATTGATGACGTCACCTGGATACTTGAAGAGGGCATCGCGTCAGCCACCGGCCGCGCACTTTTGGGCGACTTCAGTCATTGGCGGAAGTTGCCGAAAGCGACCAAAGGTGACGTCCTCAATTACCAGGTCGCTCTATTTGATGTTCTAGGCTTTGCTCTAAAGGTGGAGACTACAGATACGCAAGAAGTCGGACTGCTTTCCAGACCTGCCTAAACACTACCCTCAAAAGACGATGTTAATTCTGGCTTTCCTTGATGATGTCACTGCAACCGATACAAAGTGTTCGTTGCTAAGCTTTTCCACGTGTGTAGTGACGTCATCAAAAGGAGGCGACTGGTAGGAAGGGCAGTTCATAGCAAAGCAGAAAAGCTGGAAAAATTCACCCGATGATGCATTGAAATTAGAGGTGGTATTCTGCGTTAGAGTTAAATGCATTTGTCCATAAATGCACAAATTGCCATGCACGTATGCCAGTCACAGAGCAGTAGACTTACTGACTGACTGGCATTGGTATGGCGAAATCGGGCACCCCAGTTGAAAAATTTTAGGCGAACAGAAAGTGTTTAAAGGAGAGGGAATAAAATAAAATTGCTATTCGTCTAAAATTTTTCGATTAGGGTATTTTCACAAAACCCAAACAACCAAAGAAAGTAACGCGCTTCGGCAACTTTACAGCCACGGGGTTAGCACCGACATTTCTGATTGGCTGTGATATCACACGTGGCTTTGTTTTGGTCACGTCAGAATACAAGCGATTCTGTTCCCTTAGGGTTAATAATATTACAAGCTACATTCCCAAAGAAGCCGTGCCGACATGCTAGCGTCACGAACACACAAAAATCATGCATAAAAAGGTCACTCGTAGAGTAGCAAAACATCATGTATTAATTATTGAATATACTACAAATTATTAGTCCTTTGCTCGTGAAAAGGCAACGCACTTGAATCTATAGTTATTTTGCGATTAAAAAGGAATAACATATTCCATATTGCGGGCGAAAGGAGATGAAACAAGTTTTTTACTTCTAATCAGAAATCTGAGTTGTGAAACACCACTTCCGTTAACAAGCAACCATAAGGTTATAATAAGGAAAAATGCAATATGACCCGCCAGTGGCAATGCACTACATTTTCCCGCAAGCACACACTGCAAACAACACGAAGACACAAACGACCGCTCACGGCAGTCGCCACAGCGATACTGGCAGGAAATTAACGTGTTCTAACAGTTATACACTTGGCAATATAGCAATGACCACGTGCACAAACAACAGGTGATAAAACACGTCAATACACAGAAAAAGCAATTGCTGTGTCAGTATAACATATGCTGTGGCATATTCAATTGTTTTTAAATAACCAAGAGGTATCTCTGATTAGCAGAGCTGCTCGCGGCGCTACGGAGGTAATTTCCTATTTATAGCTTCCTCCGGCCCGCAGCCTTTCTACTGAAGCTTTACGCCCAGTGGTTCCAAAGCCTGGACCATTCGTAGTATGATATGCGATCAGCGGCCCTGAGTCCATTTCCATTATTAAAATGCGTAGCAATATAATTTGGATTCTTAGTGCGGCCACAAGATTCTATTTCGGCTTGGAGCTATAAGTAGAGGTCTTTAATTTTAGCTAAAACGGGCGTATGCCATGGCTTAAATTATCCGGGCTAAAGACTGCCGATGGGCCTCACGCCGTGTATTAAAAAAGAAAAGAAAAAAAAGACTGCAGGACGGGTCGGGGGGGGGGGGGAAAGCTCCCACAGTGCGGCGTCCAGCTTGGCGGGTTCCAACCTAAAAAGTTAAACGATACAAGCGGAGGCAGCGGCAGGAAATCTTATAATGGATCTTTGTAGAACTAGTTCCAACAACCTGCACTTGAAAGAGTGTCTGCTTCTACCACTACCACGGTTAAGTAAAGCAATCAAATTTTAAGAGAGAGTTACAGGTTCAGGATAATAGGAAAGTTTAGATCACACAGAAACGTGCCATAATCCACACAGCTACGTGCAACTACTCACACGGATACACACACACGAAAGTAATCTCGTACAAAACAATATAAACATCGTTGGAAAAAGAAACGCCATTAAATTAAATCATAGTTACTAGAGTCTACCATGGGACAAGGGGCGACCAAAGAGAAGAAAAGAAGGGACTTGGGTATTCCCACACAGGAGCGTTAGTGGAATGTGCAAAGGTGTTCCCGAACAGCATCAACACGTTATAAGTACAGATAGTAGGGAAATAGGAAGAGAAACAAAAAGCACAATTAGTAGGAGCATGAATTTAGAAGGATGCAAAATAGGAAAGAAACATCGACGCCTCGGAGGCGGAGGCAAGACAATAGTAACTTTTGGGCTCCCCATAACATAGGACGAGCGAACCAACTATCATATGTCCATGCATGGTGCAACATGGGTGTTTGTGATACCCATTAACTTGATATATAGAAGGTTGTAGGGAAAACAAGATTGAAAAGACAAGACTAACAGCTAGCTAGGGAGAAAGAAGATTTCAGAGACAAATAGCACAGGGTGTGGAGAGACACATTTGGGAGGAGAAGGAAAAAATTTGGAGGAAGAGACAAGATAATAAACAATCTATCGTGTTCAAGGGAAAAAAAGGTGCGTTGAAAAAGAATATATGCCGACTATATACAATTACGGCGAAGAGATGGACACATGTTAGAAAACACACTAGATACTGTAGGCGAAGAAACGTGGTGGAAACCAAGATGTCCTATTCAAAGAGAGGGAAAGACAAGTTAAAAAAGTACTCAATTCAGGCGGAAACCAGTGCAACATGAGCGGAGAGAGCGACATGAGAAAGACACGGTGAAAAAAATGATCGCTGGAAGAGAAATCGCGATGAGACACAGAGGAGAAGTATGGCAGCTGACAAAGAACGAAGCGACGGAGATCAATCATACTTTTTTTTTACCAAAACCCGTTATGGTAAATGTGGTCAAAATTGGACAAGAAATGGGTTAGTAATTTATGAAGTAAGTGCTGAAAGCATTAAGTTGTCATCATCGTCACTGTTACGCTATATTAATAATTATCATTGTAGTTAAGAGCACAAAAATCATGCGCACAGTAAGTTGCAGTAGGTGATTAGGCACCGGTAGCAGTCACCTACACAACTGAGATCAACAGGTCAAGAACAAGTTCCAGCATGAGGTTACTCGAGCTTAGCTAAACGATCGAGGAGACAATTTAAGTTACACCTCACTTTATAACACAATTAAAGTTTCATTGTTAGTGTAGTCAACAACAGGTTATGAGCAGATAAAAGAATTAGAAAGTTCGATCGTTTAGGAGGTAACATTGCATCGATGGAAGCATAAGTCAAGGTGATATAGACTGCCAAGGAAATAATTATATCTGCATTGCACCCTTCATCCAATCAGTAGTAAAATGCTAGATAATTAAGCAATAAAATGCACTTATTTGAGTAAAATTACATGAAATATAGCAGAAACCATAACATGGTAATGCACCCCTGATACATTCGTTAGTAAATCTTAAAAAGTACTTGATGGGAAATGATTGCATTCATTAGTAAAGAAATTCGAAGTCATAGCACCGATGAGAGACGCTGCATGCGCTCCCAGTAGGTGAAATAGCTGAAAAGGAATAAATTATTTACAAAAGAGATCCAGTGAAGAACTTAGTGTGGAGGGGCTCTACGGTACAAAATTGTACAGCTGTATGCACAGGTCTAAGTGTTGTGGAAAGGCTATCAAGCGAACTACAATATAACATGTTGGTTGCTTAGTACACGGTTTCTTGAATCCTTTATCAGTACTTCTCAAAAGTGATTCGTTTGCTCAATAATAACGAGGTCGCTGTTTTACGTAGGTTGTAATCTAAGCGTTGAAGACTTCTAAGGCACCTCATAGCGGTAGCATAGATATTGAAATTCATGTTCACCCACAAGTAACTCCGCAGTGATGATACCTCACGTAAGAGGGTAACGATAGAAAAGGGAAAGATATTTTTCAGAACAGAAGTACGAAGAAAAAATAAGAAAATGCACTATTGTTGATGTAACTGTTTACTGCCTCCATTTTATGATGGCGCGTGCCTCTAGCACTGAAAAATATTGAGCAGTCTACAATTACTGTCAGAGGGAGATGGCACCACATGGCTGTGTCGGAATGTAACCAGAAAATGAAGAAATCATTGGCCCATCAGAAGCGCTCAGAACCATGCACTTGCGGTGCTAGGGAGGAATGCGATGATTTTAGCCCCAGATACCATCGAACAGATTAAATAAATACGAAAGAGAAGTGTCAGCCACGTAATAAAAAACTTAGATAGTTTTACCCTAAATGTTACCCTAGAAATACTAAACCATTGTATATAGGAAGAGCTTAGAGCCATGCACCTGCTGTCATAGGGAGAATTCGATTCTTTATCCTC
The DNA here is from genome assembly GCA_001587735.2 of Parhyale hawaiensis. NCBI lineage: Eukaryota > Metazoa > Arthropoda > Malacostraca > Amphipoda > Hyalidae > Parhyale > Parhyale hawaiensis. Next base: position 3,241,023 of record LQNS02278122.1, on the reverse strand, counting down.
TGAAGGCCACCAGGAAAATCAAGATTTAGTAAATGCATTCAATATAAACCTTATTTGAGAGACCCGTCAAGATGCCCAGTCCTGTGAAGAGAGAAGGCAGCAACAGCAGAGGAAATGTATCTTACAACAGAATTAATCGCGGGAAGATAATGTTGCAGAGAACCTGAATGGCAGAAAACCACACAGAAAACTACTAGCGAGTTTTACGAGACCCGAGTATTTAGTGAATTAATTTCAACAAAATCAAGAGCTGCATCGCCGTCGAGAAACCACAATGAACTGACAATTTTGAATAGTTCGCTACACCACTAGAGGGCTAGAAGCTGTAGTCTTGTCGTCCTGACGAAATCAAAAGCTACATCACAATTAATGAAAGAAAACCGTAGGCTAATGAACTATTCGCAATGTTGAACAGTGGTGGGCTAGAAACCGCGGGCCTCGCTTATTGATGCCATCAGAAGCCTAGTGCGTCACGTCCCGTCTATTGAAAAAACCGGTTATAGCAAACGAGTCTCCTCGGTAACGGCTCATTCTGAACAGTGACTATGTTCAAATTGAGCCGTTTGCTTAGTAGTCCAGGGTGGTTTTCTGCTCTTCAGTCACTACTGTTATCCAAAGTTGCAATGTTACAGTGAGAGTGCAGACCCACTAGCAGGAAACTTGCAAACCTGTGCAGAGGAACAGTGAAAGTGCGGCAGGCCTGGCGACAGCAGAGCACGGGCTGGGTTCAGCAAAAGATGATTTGAATTTTTTGTATTTTACACCAGTGCCGTAAGCCAGTAGTAGGTAGTGATGACGCACATCTTTGTATTGCTCAAGGGTTTCGATTTCAAGTAATTTCTGAAATGCTTAAAATTAAAGCAACATCTAAATCTGTATCACATTGCGTGTTCCAATAATAGGGTTGCCTTGACTTACGAGTGCATCAACTCGTAAAATTTCCAAGTTACGAGAAGTCGCTCCGTTCATTTTTTGCATTCAGTTGCGAGCTGAAGTCATAATTAAGAGCGAGCTTCATTACACTGTCGATGGCTTGCAAGAAATTCAAAGAAGTAACTTCAGTATTTGATATACGAGTAAACTCGTAAGTCAAGGTACTACGCAGGAAGCAAAAACAGATAAGTTATCTGTGTTACCGAACGCAAAATTAATTTTGGGCATCAGTACAATTAAGAAATAAGAAACCCTGTTAATTAGTATACAAAATGAAAGTAATACTCCCAAATGGGACAGAGAAATGAGGGAAACCATCGTTTTCTGAACATCAACGCGGGCCTGCTGTCGCGGTCAGTTAATTCGTAGCAGTTGCGGAGAGAAGAGCCGTGCGATGCCCCGCCCACACACCGTACATACGGACGCACCAGCCACACAAACACACGCACACACGCTTACCATACTGCATGCAAATCAATTATACAAATTCGCATCGCGATATCAAATGTACGGAAAAGTATTAGATGAAATCACTTCAAAGTGTAAACATAATGTAAAGTTTTTGATAATATCAAGAGAGTTATGGCGGAACTTTTCAGTAAAATAAAAATATTTAGGCAAACTACGGCAGTGATTTTCTAAATTTCATCGTAAAAACTTCCAGTTTCAGCTAGCTTTTCAATACTTCGCCAAAGCTGTTTCAACTTCGTGTCACACTTCATTTTTTTTCATAACAGACGTCTCAAAGTTACGGTAATACGTTTGAATACAAACGTCTAATGGATTGCCAAATACCGCCATATCTCTAATCAGTGTTTGTAGACAGCCGGTGCAGTAGTTACCGGTGGTCACCAACTGTGTATTTACAGCAGAATAATCAGCGCATTACGATAGTTAACGGTGAATCGAGCTATGTGCACTAAAATCTCCAATTCATGTGGGCATGTAAACGTGCAGCAATTATAAACTAACGCTCAAAGTGCTAATATTTCGATTAGAAGAATATAAAAGAGAGAACCCACCGCGAAGAGCTTGCTAACTGTTGGCGACTACTATATACTCGATGTGGGGAGCAACATCACGGAAAATTTACAGTCATCAATTGTATCAAATTGTGCGAACATACAATATAACAAACGCAATATTGCAGTAGCTAAATATCACTAATTGTGCAAAAAGTGCAAATATACAACAAACTGAACTTACTTCCACAATTACCAAGTGTTACCAATTGTTTCGATATGTGCGGATATACAATATAACAAAATACTGCAGTTGTTAAGCGTCGCCAACCGTTTCGACTACAGCACAATTTACGACAGAAACTCAGGTAAAATTTTGCAAACCGTCACGAATTTCTATCCGTGCTAAAATAAAACAGGTGGCAATATATATATTGAGTAGTTTAAGTCTCTGTCTCCACAGCAACGGCGATCTAACAGAAGAAGAAGCAAGGGACACATAGTGTGACGATAGATACGTGGAACCCATGCACGAGGGTGTTCCCACACAGGAGCAACGCGCATGGGAACAGCAAGTTGGGAAAGGAGAGTAAGAACAGATTGAAGAAAGATCAGTAGGAATAGAAGATGGGAAGGAAGCAAAGTGGGCACGAAAGACAGCCGTCCCGAAGGCCAAGCTAATGGCTAAGGTAACCAGGTGGCAATAGTATCCGAAACAGTTGTTAAGTGGCACCAATTCTTAACTTGTGCTGGCCTATCACTGAGTTAGCCTAATGAAACAAATAGAAATTTCAGCAATTCCTTCAATCTGTGCGAATAAACGACACAACAAAATTAACATAGGTAAATACTTTTTTGGTTTCACTGCTATTTTCGTCTGGCGGAACTCACGGAAGCACATCAGCTTGCGAGACTGCAAAGCAGTTGCCAGGTGTCATGAGACACAAATCATATGCGAGACTGCAAAGCAGTTGCCAGGTGTCATGAAACACAAATCATATGCGAGACTGCAAAGCAGTTGCTAGGTGTCATGAGACACAAATCATATGCGAGACTGCAAAGCAGTTGCCAGGTGTCATGAGACACACACAAATCATATGCGAGACTGCAAAGCAGTTGCCAGGTGTCATGAGACACAAATCATATGCGAGACCGCAAAGCACTTGCCAGGTGTCACGAGACACAAAATCTATGCGAGACCGCAAAGCAGTTGCTAGGTGTTTAGTGTCACGAGACACTAAACACAAGTATCGTAATCGAAAAAAAATTGGATGATAATAGAAGTACGTTGCATGCAAAAAGCATCGAAACTGGAGCGAGTGTCTATCTACAATATAGCAAGGGAAAGGATGCGTGTGTGCTTGGGCCTGATATTACAAAAAGAAAAGATATGTGACTGCAAGTGTTGTTCGTGTACTGCTAGTTCAGTTGAAATTTAGTAAATACTATTATATGACGTTCAAAATCTAGTATAGACGTGGTTGAGTAGCTCTTCATTTAAAAAAAAAAAAACTTGTACGTTACGTCACGTTTGTCTGTAGAGGGTTACGATATGGCAAACAAAAAAGCGGTACCGTAGTTTAATTACTTGGTAACCCAAAGACACAAGACTGTTCGCTAGGCAAGACTTTATCATGTCGTTGCTAACTGGCTGTGTATTCTGACGTCACTACAACGGAGAACCATTCCCATTGGCTACTGTCTGCATGATGGCCGAGGTCCACTCTAGAATGGCCAATGTATCGGTTCAAAGCTGTAGTGACGTCATCAGAGACGGACAATCAGTAACGTCATCGAATAGGCCAAGCCTTTTGAAAATGCTTAGTGTCTTGGAGACAATGCATAAACCTTATTCCGTGTAGACTTGTAAGAAGTACCAAAAGAAACCCGTGTGTCGGAGAAAGCAACAGAACGACGGGGGTATTGTCGTGCTAGGACACCGGTACTAGTGAAACACGTGCACTAAATGAGTCAAAATGTGACAGTTCCAGACCATTTCCCAAATAGTAAAATCGTAACTCAAGTTTCTACATCTGATTTAATCGATTGAAGAATTCACATTATGACTTCAGGACAACGAAGATTTTTTTACAATTATTTTCAGAAGCTGAAGAAATTCGTTCATTTTCAGCGAATTTGGAGAGGCATTTGCTACAGTCCAACTTTATTTCATATTCAAACAGCTCTACACGTGACGAGAGTGTCACATGAGACGGCATGAAATGCGACAGCATATTTCCCCAAGATCATAGACTAGTTTATGTGTGTTTTCTGGTAGATCGCAGTGCATGGCCACGTAAATAAAAGGAAAATGAGAAAAGGAGCAAATCTCGTCACTTAGAGCAAGAACTGAAAGGAAGAATAGAGGGCATGGAAAGAAGAACAAGGCTAAAATTACTAGTAGTGTCTTCTTGAGGTTCCACTCTCTCCACAATATAATCCACACCATAGGATGAGCGAAGCTAAGCTAATGAGCTTTGAGGCCCATAAAATTCTATACAAATCTAGTATAAATAACTCACCGACTAGGCCTTTGACAGGCCATTGATTAAGAAAATATGCCTGCCAATATAAGACTACATGACCATATATCGAGTCAATGAATGGTGTTTCAATGTAAATTTACTGGAAATAGATGTTACAATCACAATTATGAAGGCAAAATGTATATCAGGATCTGGTCTGGAACATGACAATGATAACAAAATAACCGTTGGCCCAGTGACACCCACCTTATTTTGAACAGAAGTCAGGAATGTTGGGGTCTCCCTCGCAACGTCAGCGCTCATGAATAGAAAACGAGATAATAGAAAATGTTTTCATCGTAAACAACACACACCTATTGTACATAGTGTAGTCTAGCTGTACGGTAGTGGCGAAGAATATACCTCAAACATTCAATACACAAACAAGTCTTTATGTTTTTGGAAAAGAGGTATGACGTACCTATCAAGAAAGGGAGAAACGATGTTTTCATTGGTTCAAAACAAGGGAAAAATTGTCAAGTCAATTTATTTCATCATCAGCTTATATCTGAAGTTCATCGCTGAACTTTATAAAATACATGTTTATTTTATCATAATCTGATCAAAATTCTGCGAAGAAAAAAATTAGGTAGACAAAAAATAAATTTAGATAATGAATAGTCAGTTATGTAAAAATTTGAAGCCGAAGTAACTGATAACAGTTTTTCATGTGATTAAATAATGGGATAACCCTGATACAGTACGAGACTGACGAATATGTAAAGATAGAAATACAAAACCAAGCTCACAAAAATAGGATGAAAAACAAAAATCAAATATTTGGCAAAAATTTAAAATTTGAAACAATATTCTCGAAAATTTGGTAGAAAAAACAAAGGGAGCAAAATTGAATTCTGGCAATTCCTCTAGAATCGTGAAAGAGTGGCACACCGACTGATAAGAGAATTGTCGATAGATATACCGATTTAATATCATTAGGCCTATATGGAGACATTACATAGCAACATCCGCAAAACAGTAAATAGATATGAAGAGCACTACATCTATAAAGCTTATGTGAATAACTATTTAATACGTACTTAGTGTAATAGACGCTAATGTATGCTGCTGAACACCATTCCATAGTTTGATTAATGATAGTTGATTTTTGGAATTATGCACAGAGAAGAAGAAAGTCTAGGAGGAATTTTCAAATAATTTTGGTTGTTAGCTTTGTAGGAAAGCGCATCGGGCAATGCAATGCCAGGCTAAAAATACCTACGAAATTCATTATTTCTTCAAACGCTAAGTAGATTTGCTCCTTATCAAAGTAGATAATGGCCAAAAGTAATGAGCTATCCGAGAGAACTTTAATTCCTCATTATCGGAAGGCATTAAAATTTTGAATTTTTCTCAAGTAGGAAATCAATTTTACTACACTCATAGCTACCAATAACTTTTTTGAAAAAAAGAAACTAATATTCTTTTAACCAGATTACGGCCAATGGTTAAAAGCACCAATTTTTGAGCGAAACTGGCAAGCTATCGGAAATAAGGTTCCGGTATAGTCTACTAAAGTAACTAGCTACCTTCCACCGAAAAGATCTTGACCCTACAACAAGCTCACCACATCACAACACTCATACTAGCGAGAGATTTTATTTACTCACATTTACTCAGCACTTCACACTTTCACTTTGCCACTTCACGCTACTCACAAACTTTGAATTACGCATTCTCCCAGTCTCCCGAACTTAATACACTCCTTCAAATTGTCAACTAGTTCACTCGAACATATCCACTTCTTCAAAAACACATAACCAGTTCCACACTCATCCAAATTTCCACCATTTAACTCTTTCACTCTACTACTGCAACCCAATCACCCTTGCACACCATCACATCACTCATTCTTCACACCACCCCTTCACTCCTCTTCTTCCTCCTCCGGCTCCTCGGCTGGCTCCTGCTCCACACGCTCAGCCTGCTGCATCTGCTGCGTCTCCTCCAGGAGGGAGTTATAGAACTCATCAACGGCCTCCTCTGAGGGGCCTTCGGTCTCTCCGGGCACACCTAGAACGTCAGAACCTCGCATTTATTTCCATTCCTGCTACAATTAATTTTTTGAGCAGCCAGGACGTGGAAACGAAGCTGAATTCTCTGCATAGATTTACTAAGCTTCCTAATATAAGATGCTGAGTTCCACGTCAAATTATCTGAAAACAAAAAATCTTAGGTAATACAAGAAGACGTTGAACATGATGCGACGTCATCTGAAAAAAATACAATAATCTTAACAAATGCAACATGACGATAAACGCGCCGAAGAAATAATCTTACTGTACAGAAGGCACTAAAGAAATGAGAATCTTACTAATAAAAGAAGACGTCACGTCTGGAAACTAAAATCAATCACAAAGCTGCTAAAAGAGAGTGGAAAAAGACATGCTTTCTATTAAATATTTTTTAAGAAGTCCGCGAGCAAACGAATCTGCAAAATCTTCGGCAATGCAACAATTTCAAAAACATATCCGATGCAGTGAAAGTTTATAGTAATGTTCTAAATTCATGGCTGACCTGTAAAATTTTTCAACATACTGTGAAAAAAGTGTAGTTGGTTTTAGAAAATTTTAAAGAAAGAAATACACGATGCATCTTTTTTTAGCAAGTGAGACTCTCTCCACGCTGCAAAAAATAACATGACTAATGAAACATTTGAATAAAGATAGGAAAATAAGGGTAACATCCCAAGCAGGGAAAATTATTTTATGTCATGTAGCTGTCTCCAGCGTCTAAACGTATATAATGAATTATTATTTTGCGTATATAATACTGAAAAACCTCCTGTATAAAATCTGTACTTCTCTTTGTTGAACCGAAAACAGAATACATAAAACATTAGCTGTTATAGACGATGACGTTTATTATGGCGATGACACACACTAGTCAAAAGAAGGAGTATTGCCATCTTTTCGTCCGAACGTTATGTTGAACTTTCGTAAACACAGCTGAGAGATTGTTCAGAAATGGCGTAAAACTGTCAGCCATCAGCTAAGTTTGCTCCTCAAATGCCGTTAATTAACTTTAGGACATCTCATTAATCTGGAGCGATTTATAACTTAGAATTTTCTGCAAATGTGTGCTATTTATACGGGCACATCAACGCATTCGGACGAAAAGATGGCGATACTCGTTCTTTTGACTTTCACCGCGAGCCAACACAAGTTTCCGGATTGTAGCAGAGCAGCCGCTGCGGAAGAATTTCGTGCACATCGATGTCTCGCAAGCCTGGAAGAACATGAAGTCCCTAGCAAAATGTGAAACTTAAGTGACGAATACAGAAACAATGGCACATCCACCACACCACGCGTACATTTCTTCAGCCTTAAGCCGTATTGCGTTCCTGAAAGAAATGAAATAACTAACTACAAACTTTGACCGATGGAAAATCAACAGAAATTTGCAATTTTTGTAGGTAATTTCGCAGGAACAGGAGCATCTGAAGCCTTTAAAAAAATTGTTGTATTAGAAAAGTTTCAGAATTTAATACCAAAAAATAAACGCGTTGGCAACCATCTGGTGCCAAATTTTTAGACACGAGCATCCGGGGATTCGTTGTTGCATGCCAAGTTGAATCTTGTAAGATTTGAAAGTTCAATCTTAAAAGATTTGTTAGATCTTGTATGTTACGATCTTGTAACGCTATATCAAGTTAGGATGTTGTAACTCAACGCATGCGGCTGGATAGGCTACACCTAATGCATCAATCAGTACGCAAGGATACATTAGACATAAATTGGAGATAATAAAACAATTAAAAATAAAGCAATGAAAATAATGGGAGTAGTCACCAACATACACGCAAGGGGCAAAAAAAACTTTGGAAAACTGTACGCAACACCTCGTGCTCTATGCGAGGGTTGTACTGGGGCGTACACAGAGGGGGAAGAAATACTTGTGCACTCTGCATAATTAAAATACTAATATCAGCATTATTCTAATATGATAAATTTATTTAATAATGTAATTTGTGCACTATGCATAAATAAAATACTAATATCAGTATTACTCCAATATGATAATTTTATTTAAAAATATAATAATACTGATAATGAAAGAAGCAATCTGAGAGCATTTAGCTTCGGTAAGCAAGGGAATGCTAGCGAAAAATTCAAATTGGTCCTGAGACAAGGATTTCTTTTTAAAGCATCAACCAAAATTTAGTCATTTATGCCTCCTGGTATTGTTAACAGTTCCTGTATTTTCTTGAAGATCCGACCGTAGCTTTGACAAACACCAAGAAACATTTAGTCACACGGACAAACCGAGCATTAAGAAAGTTTGGTAATTAGTACTTTTGAAAACCTCTAACAATTCTTCAACATTTCATGAAGATCCGTTTGTAACTGTCTCAGCTATGTTAGCAAGAAAAAAACAGGCACACAAACCAACAAATGGTTGAACGGATCTTCACAAGAAGTTAATCTTCTGTTCCTCCTATCATGCCTAACAATCCCTGTAAATTTCATAAAGATCCGTCCGCAACTTTCTAAGTTATCTTTGTGACCGACAAACGGACAAATTCCGACAAAAATATAGCTCCTCGGTGAAGGTAGTTAAACTTCTTACCCACAGCGTTCGTTACGATCCAAAGAGAGAAGCACAAAGGGACACGCAATATGTTGAAAGAAACGTGAAACACATGTAGGAAACGAGTTAAGAGAAGAAAAAAAAACGTCAAAAAAGGTAAGGAGGTGAATAGTAAAGTGGGCACTAAGGCACTAACGATAGTAGTACCGATGGCCTAACTATTAAAAGCTAAAGCAACCTACAGGGTCCCCGTAACAAACACAGGAAGAGCGAACCTAAACTAACCTAACCCTATGGCCCATCCTATGCTCCTGAGGGGCAACACGAAGAAAACATAAAAAGAGAGTGTTACTGCAGCGCACGAACAAATTTGTATTGGCAGAAGTATCGAAAGAAGAGGAACGGCGGGAAAAGGCCATCAGTAGCAGCACGAGTGTACAACTAAATCTTCCCCAAGGGCAATACATTAAACTTACAAAGCTACGCCACATACACAATGCAATATGAATATTGAAGCCAAGGCAAAACATCATAAAACAGAGGACGAAGGCAGCAATAAGCTCATACCTATTCACCAGTCTACGGAATTGACTACCAGTATTTCAGTATAAACTGGTCTTGATCCAAAATTCCCTGGAGTTTACTATCAGTATTCAGTAAACACGTCATTAACAATAAACCTACGGAAATGCCTACCAGCACCTACATTAGGAACTATAGAAGACACGGAGGTAATTGCTTTAGGGTGGTAGATTTCAACCTATTTTACCCCAGCACTTTATTAATACGGCACGTCGTTCTCCAATTCTACGATGATCCACCGGGGAATATCAATAAAAATTACTTCGCCGACAATATAAAAACGCTCAAATTTGTGAAACCGCATTTCCCGCCAAGATAAGTTTCATTGACCTAACTCATAATTCTGAAGCAAAATATTTTGTTCCCACTTCACAATCACTGGAAACAATAATTTTTGTTCAAATTAGGAAGATCAAAATGAAATAGCGAGTTTTTAATTGCTATTTTTTTTTGCACTGCATTGAAGCTTGTGTCATGGGGCTGAGCGAATAGCGACATCACTACACACGTCGGGTGAAGTGCACAACACTACCTGGACCTTGTCTGAAGATAATCTAGCGCAGCTACGGTAAGATCAAGCACCCAGTCAGCCACTTAGATAATATCCACAAACGCACTCACACTATGTGTGTTCTCTCTTAGCTCGCTTTCAACATGTGAGATTGGCGGGTGAGAAAAGGGAATGTCTGAGAACCACCACAGAGAATTCGTCCTATTTCAGAGAACGGGGTTTATGGTTCCTCCATTGTTCCCTTTTCGAATTCACTTACCCATCTACTGACATGGTACGCACCCATCATGGTCCTGAGCTTGACGCTGCACATGATGAAGTCATCAAAGGAGACGTTGCCCTCCTTGTCGCCGTATCTAAGCATGAGGGCGTCGCAGATGTGGTTGTTGAGGCGGTAGCCTGCGCTCGAGAGGGCCGCCCGCAGCTCGAATCCTGACAGCTTGCTCGAGTTGTCCTTGTCGTAGAGCTTGAAGCAGTTCTGTGAACATTCGAGAATACGGTTAGAAAATTGTCTCAGGCTTTAAGAGAGTTGTTATCGTCGCCCAGCCTGGAGCAGTTCCGTAAATCAGGGTTAGAAAATTGTCACGAGATTGATCGAGTTGTCCTTGTCGTAGAGCTTGAAGCAGTTCTGCAAACGTTCATCAACAGGGTTAGAAAATTGTCACGAGGCTTGCTATAGAAGTTTTTGTCACAAAGATTAGCGTAGTATTGTAGCTAAATAGTCATGAATCAGATTAGCACATTCCATGAGGGCTGCCAAAAGTTGTTCTTGTCGTCGAGCCTGAAGCAGTTCTGTATATGTACATGAAGGGTGTTGGTTGACTTTATCGTTGGGCTTGAAACGGTTCTGTTCATGGGCGAAAAGCTAAGAAATTTTTTTAAAAAAACCTCGAAGTACCGTAGAATGCTAAGTTGCTCAAATGCGTCCAACAGAAATAAATGTAATGATTACTGTTAAGGAATGAAGTGCAAAAATGCACGTACATAATATAAAAAAGATCCGTTTACTTTAAGATAAGTAATGAAACTAACGGTGCCTGAAATCGCAATTTTCACAGCAAGCAGGACGGTAGGTAGTAGGTACCTTCCAAGTGCGGATGTCGGTCCAGAGGCGGATGAACTCCCGCAGTCCCAGCTTGCCCGAGCGGTCCACATCCATCATGGAGATCATGGACCGGCAGATGTCCTTGCTGAAGCCGTCGAACTCGAACTCTGTGGCCGAAAAAAGTCAGCAATACATTGAAGAACGAAAAAAACAATGCGGGCAAGGAAGAAAACCGTCACGAAAGTGCAATTCCAGAGTAGCTTATGAGGTGACTTTGGACGCAAGCCTTCTAGTACCACGGAATGGCCAAAGCCAGACTGGATTCATTCACCGACGTCAACATAAGATTTTGCAATCGTTCACGAAAAGTAAAGAAGGTTGGAGTGGAGATCAGTAGGAGGATCAATTAGTATGCACGTTTCAGGGAGTACCTACCGTAATCGATATAAAGGGACTCGTTTGTCACAAAGGACAGCCAACGCCATAAAGGACGCAATAGGTCACAAATTCGATCCTACATTGGGAAGGACGCCCTATGTTACATCCGAACCATTCCAGGCCACGACCCACCTCGCTTCATGGCGTAGTTGAGCACATTCTGCAGCTCCGACCAGTCGATCTCGAGGTCCTCGCCGGCTACCTTGCTGAAGAAGCCGCGGATGCGGTCGTCCTGTTCGGCCTGCTCCTCCTCAGACCCGGGCTTCACCTGCGGACGGACCGGACGAGGTTAGTCAACCTTTTAACTGCCTGAAAACTGCACACGATGAGACTTTTGACAGCGGTTCCGATGCCTTTGGCTAGCCTCTTGTAACACAGCAATGCTGAAGAGCTCGCGGTGGGCGGTTTGGGAAAGATGCTATTTCTATTGCTACCCTTGTAAAAACTTACGGTATACAGTTTCTTGAAGAGGTTATCTATGCTTCTAGCTAGCATTTTTAGGCCTCAGCAACGCTGAAGAGCTCGCGGTGTACAGTTTACTATGTTTCTACTGACTCCTATCGAACAACACCAATGCTGGAAAGTCCGTGGAGTAGAACGATACTTTGGTAGACATTTTGCTATGTCTTACAATGAGCGCTGTGACTTTGCAAAATATGCACGCAAATTCTGTCCAATTGTTTGTCTGAATTTTGATTTTCATAGTTTATACGAGGGAAGTCTATGCAAAGGCATAATATTTTATGTAAGAAATCAAAACTCAGCCATACAGTTCAACAGAACATGCGTGCATATTTTGCAAAGTCACAACCCTACCTATAATGCAGGGAAATTCGTAAGGTCCGATGCTTGCGACCAGCTTGGATTCTTACGCTAACCCTTTCTTATGCCAAGAAAGCTGAAATTTGATTGATGCAAGCTTAAAAACGGCTAAATATGGGTAGCTGCAAACAATTTCTAACATAAGATGTGAAATATTTTCATGGAAGAGTTTTTCTGTCATGAGGTAGAGTAGACAAAATTTGCAGGATCAAGACAGGATGACTGTAAGATGAAGCCTAAAAAATTCAAATAGGATTTCACAGCCATTACGGTTAATTTAAATTGTTTTTAACATGGTGACGACCAATAAATTGCAAGGGAATCTTTCTCCATAAGTAAGAGTTGAAATTTGTGAAGAGCATGAAGAGTATACGTCACACTGACGTTCGGTACGTTCTGAGCATTTTCTAGTATGTCGACAACTAAATAGCTATCAATAAGCTTCAAGGAGAAGCCGCCTATTTAACTGTCACAACAAAACTAGGAAAGCCAGGTGTACTGATCCGTGCTCTAGGGCGCAGAGCAATGCACGGCTGCAGTCGACAGCAGACAGTCTGAGCTGTGGGGTCACATCGACGGTTCTTTCGACCACTGCGCCCTCTGAGCCTGAGGCCCAGTGACTATGAATGACAGAAATGGCAACGCTGCATTCCCGAAAATCGCGACTTTCTCCCAGGCCCAAGATGAGAGTATCTCATCCCCAGATTATGCGGCAGCAATTTCAACTACTTAACCACTGGACTGCTCTTCTCACGTAACAAGTACATAAATCTCCTACCTAGTAACATACGAATTGAACCCTAATAGGTCAATAGAACGAACACAATTACATCGCTAATAGCCTACAAACAACAGAGAAATGTACTCGAAACTGCGACGTGACAGGGTAGTTTTCCAAACGCATGCAGGATTTTCAGTAATTATCAAATAATTCTTCCAAAACAGTTTTTTCAACACATAGGGTCTTTTCTGAGCAAATAGGGTAATTCTTTTACCACATAGGGTACTTTTCCGAAAACACTGGGTAATTTTTCCAACACACGTCACACGGTAGGGTTATTATAATATAAATTTTTCACCACCACTGCTGCTCAACACGGCATATCAATAGGGTATCTGTGTCATTATAAAAGTGCTTCGGTAATGTATGGGGTAAATTGTTTTCAATAGTTTAAGTTCGAGATTCGTTGGGTTAGATCTTTCTATAAAAGTCAATCCTTTGTATAAATTGCCATAATCGTCCTCTATATGCAGAAAGCTTTCGAAATACGGTGTGTCAGAGCTAGGGTAAAGTCCAGGACCAAGGTATCCCCTGCGTTCATCCACTACTGAGGGCCAATCGATCAATATATGATATACAGATTGAGGCTATACGATAGGGTACTTTTCCTAAAACATAAGGAAATTCTTCCAAAACGTGAGGCACGTGTCCAAAACATAGCGCATTTCTTCTAACAAATATGGTATATTCTGAGAGCAAAAGATATCATTCCCAACGCTTGGAAAACATAGTCGCTGGAGGGGTGGCCGAACTTTGCATGTTTTTGAGGTGTACAAGAATGAGAGACATTGGTTGCATTCTTCTGTCCCTGCCCTAAAGGTCTTTCCGAGAACTACACGTGCTGCGGTCGGCGCCCACACTTTCATGTGGGAGAATGTTAGGTGCCGAACTCGTCAGGTCAGTCGGTGCTTCGTGCCGTAGTCTGTTGGGGTTTGGAAGTAGATGCCGGCATGCGCTTTCGATCGTGTTGGCCTGCAGGCATTCAAAACAGCTGTTAATGGATTTTTGTTTAATTTTTTTGAGCCACGTTTCGGGGTTCCAACTGGGTTGTGTTACCTGTCCGTGGCAGCCCGAGTGTGAAGTTTAATAATAATAGTTAACTATAGGCGCGGCTCCTTAGTTGTCGTAACACTGATAAGAATACAAGCATAAATTTCAACCACTAAGTGCACGACTTCAGAGTGAGGTATATAAGTCATCTGGTATATCCAGGACATCGTCAATGCACTTCGGTGCGTAATAGGTATGCATTGATCGGTAGGTAAACAAGGTGTTAATTTTAGGTTCCCTAAACAAAAGGAAGAGTTTTCAAGAGAGGAAAATAAAGGGTCACGTCGTATGTCTAGAAAAAGTAAGAACCCGTGCATGAGAGACGAGGTTTGGTATGTAATTGAACAATAAGTGGAGAAAGAGGAAGAACAACAGAACTAAGATCGTCATCAGTAGAACGAAAAATGAAAGGGCGTAGGCCTATAAGGCACGAGTGGAGAAATGTCCTGAAGGCTCAAAAGAATCCCAGGAGGGAAGGGGGTGAAGGGAGGGCGCTACTCCCTAAAGTACAGCAGCAATGAAAGTCCCAGCAATGCATACCAAATCATGTGCCACATAGGCTAATCACGTAGCCGCAGACTTCTCACATGCATTGGTTCTAGTTACCAAAATGCATTGAGAAGGCAGGTGATGCCCATGGCTGGACTAACACAAGGTTACCTTATGCGACAAAAATTAAGTTGATGTCACAACCAATCGGCAATCAGTACGTTCCCTCCTCACAAGAGTTGGCTCTGCTCATTGGCTGTGACGTCACTCATCTAGTTATCACGTGACAACGAAACGGGTAACGTCACAACCAATCAGCAATCCGTATATTCCCCTCACAAGAGTTGGCTCCCCTCATTGGCTGTGACGTCACGTGATGAAGTGACCTCACCTTAGTCCAGCCAGCGGTGACGCAAGACTCGGAATCACTCAATGGCACTCGCTGTCCATAACACGCGCCCAGCTCCATGAAATTTCCATCAAGTTAATGCACTTTTGAGTTTAAAATTTCCTTAGTTTTGCAACGAAGTTAGGGACAAAACTTCTAGAGAAAAGGACCCTTACTAGGGCAAAGTGTGAAGAAACTTACCTATAAAAACATTAGTACAGTATATTAGAAAGACTTAATTTTTGTGGGGTAAATTCCTGTACTTTCTAAAGGAATATTAGTGTCCGTGCAGCGCAAGCCAGGTAACTGTGGAAATTGTACACAATTTCAAATTGTTGTCGAATTTCACGCAGTTTCAACAAGCAAAGGTCCGTACCTATTCTTTCTAGGGCATCCTTGTTATTAAATTTTTAGTGGGTTTGATTTTACTAAATCTATTGTGAAAATCATGGAAGTAGTAATAATAAAACCTCTGTACAACAGAGGCGCGTGTTGAAATTACAACCCCAGGGTTACCCGTGCTACACCAGTGTTGCCATCACAATCTCAGGTTTACCCGTGCTACACAGGTATTGCAGCCTCAATTCAATCGGGAACTGCTCACTAATAACGTAACCTACCTCATTAAATTTCAATTCAATTCAGTGCAGACGTTTTTTTTTTGTTATAGTTCCCGAAAAGAGTAGTAACTGCAACATGCCTCTGTTGACAAGGTTACAAGCGTCCCGATAAACGCAGGGTCAAAAAGTAAAATCATTTTGCTACCTCCACTTTGAAACGACGTTGGTTTACTCTGACTGTGTCAAATGTAAGTAAAACGACTAGGTTACGGGGGGGGG
>LQNS02278122.1:3208405-3222539 GCA_001587735.2 Parhyale hawaiensis | reverse complement strand
CAGATGCCCTGGGGGATGTCGACTGGGTCTGAGAGTACGCTGCCAATTCTGACCATGAAACGTCTATTGGATAGAAAATTGTTTACGAAAGTGGGGAGATTTCCTCGTAGACCAAAGTCATGTAGAGCCAGCAAGACTCCGTGACGCCACGCCGTGTCATAGGCCTTCCTTAAATCGAAGAAGACTGCAATGGTGTGATGTTGGAGAGACAAAGCCGTCTGTATTTCATCGTCAAGCTGCACCAGGTTATCTTGTGTGCTACGGAATTTGCGGAAGCCAGACTGCTGAGCTTTACAGATATTGTTATCGGTAACTGCGAGGCAAAAGGCAATTGCCTTGTAAATAATGAAGATTTTTCGAAATTAACTGCCTAATGTAACTGCGTGATTAGAAACGGCGAACTCCAGGGAATAGAACGGTAACAAGATCATGCCCCATTGCCTGTAGGTTTTGCAGGCGCATTGTTCCTAGTTAACATTGGGCGTTGATTTATAAAAGCATAGGTTCTTCTCTCTGTTAGAGCATCAAGGAGTTGGTGAATGAATAGCATTTTGCTGCCATAATGCATCGTGATCTACTGGTGGTCATACATGGCACCCTAGCGTTACACACTCCAGTGTTTACATTTTATGCACCCATTCTTTTTAATGTAGGTACGTGTAGAGATAAAGTTACTCCTCTGAGTTTCACGAAAAGACATTATACAAGTTTCCTTCCATTCGTTTCGTTTGTACATAACAATGATTCCACATGGAAGATCCGGTGCCGGATAGGGTTAAGTTGCCGCAAAAAGGACGGTGTTGCGAGCTTGGAAGAGCAAGGAATATGTTATACGCAGAGGTTTTGGGGAACCCGCGCAGGGGGGTTTATGGTGTGAAGCAAATTGAAAAAGTTATGAAACAAAACAGAAATATATGCAAGTAAGAGCAATAAATTTGAAGCCAATTAGGTTAGAATAGAGAGATGCACCGTAGCTGAAAGGTTAACCTATTGGTTCTTTTAGGGCGCGAACCAAACTAAAGCAAACCCTTTCATTCATCCTAGATCACCAGGGAAAGTTTTATTTTTCGGCTAGCTGCACAGCAGCTGGTATTCAAAAACTAGGAATCCATATACATATATATATATAACTAGAGCAGCTAGAATAACAAAACGGACTAAGAGGACTCACCCGGTCATCCACTTGACCGAAGCCAACGTCTCCGTCGTTCTCCCTATGGTCAAAGGAAAGAAATGCGTCAATACTCGCGAACGAGGTGATTATAAATAATTATTAGACTAGATTATTCAATAGTTTGAGCCTCCGTCTCCACAACTAAGCTGATCTAATAGTGGAAAAAATAAGGGACATACAGTCAGTATGTCAATAGACAAGTGGAAACCATACACGAAGGTGTTCCCACGCAGGATCTACACCCATGGAAACAGCAGGTCGGGAAAGAAAAGGAAGAACAGAATAAAGTAGGAGTATGAAATAGGAAAGACGTAAAGGGGGCACGAAAGATAGACGGCTCGAAGGCTTCGCTAATGGCTAACGCAACCTACAGGGTGCCTGCCCTTGGGGCGCTGCTCCCCATCCGCGAACGAAGTGTGAGAAGTTTCGTACCGGTACTGTAGCTAGACTACGTGTTTATAAAAGTATGTACGTCACTTACCCAAAAATTGCCAAAACGAATAGAGCTATCATCACAATCTCTAGTAGCCAGTCAAGTGGGTTAAGCTAGATGTGAAAAAAGCAAATATGTATTGTTGACTCGGCACTTTCCGGTGCGGCCTTACGCCAAGATGTGCTCCAATGTTCGGTGTGGTATTGCTCAGTACATGTAGTAGCTACGCGGTTTTCACTCGGTTTTAAAGTCGTATGGAAGACATTAGCTTGACAACAGCCTAGCTAAGTAGGTACGCCCCTGATGTACAAAATTTGTGATGTGGTCTTAAAGAGACGTTGCATGACTAAGCCCAACTTTGACGACTTCGAGCCATAAAACATCCGACGACGTCCACTTAGACCCCTAAAGCATCCGACTCCAACTCGAATTCCTGACTAAATAAACCTATTTCATCGACTCTGACTCCTAGCTCAAAAAAAAAAAAAAAAAAAAAAAAACGCCCGACTCATAAGGACTCTAACTCGGCAGTGCTGACAAACAAGTCATGAGTTACGAAACAAATTCCCGGCCAAGCAGAAGACTCACTGCATGCGGCGAGGAAAGTGGACATGAGTGAGTGAGTAATAGATGCGCAGGCGACACCGAGCTGGGATAAACTCAGTAGCTCAAGTCTACACGACTCGCCGGTAAATAAAGGCTACAGCGCTTCTTGAAAAGGAAGGGACATACAGCAAGCAAGAAGAACCGCAGAGCCCATAAACGAAGGTGGTACCATAGAGAATCAGCGTGAATGGAAGCAGCGCGTCGGGAAAGAAGAGGAAAAACAGAACACAAAGTAATAAGTAGGAGCATTGAAGTGGGAGGAAGCATAAGAAGTGGTCGCAGAAGAAAGACGTCCCGAAGGCCAATCTGAGGCTAGGTGACCTTCAGGGACTCTCTGGTGGCGCCACTCCCTGTAACATAGGAAGGGAAAATTCAACAAATAAAAAATCTAGCGCGCAACAAGACTCACTCCATGACGTTGGCCTTCTCAGAGAAGACCCTGAGGAGGAACTCGCCCTCCTCGTGAGGCTCGAAGGTGGAGGGCACGACGCAGTAGGTGCCGGGGGGCAGCTTGAAGCGGCACGACACCTCGCGCATGTTGATGAACGAGGGCGAGCGTGCCACTGACGCGTTGTACTTGAAGAAGTTCAGCTCCAGGGGCCGTGGCAGGGAGTCGGGGTCCCGCAGCTGGGGGGTGGGGGGTGGGTGGGGACAGATACGTAAGCAGGGACGGTATGGACGTTGGTACGTAACGCAATGTATAGCATAGCCGTAAGCAGGCGCAGTGGACAGCTTTTTACAATTAACAGTACCAAATATTTACTGCACATTGCGTCCTAACTTCAGCCTCTTAGCGAGCAATGATAGTTGTTTCTCAAATAGGGGACAATCTCATGGCCCGAGGGAGATCAGCTAAGTTTGATGTTGGCTCTCCATTCTCATGAGCTGGACATTGCCACAAGTTGACTCCATATAGAAATGTAGAAACTGATAATTATAATCAAGCACTACACTAGGTAACACAATTACTGTAAAACTAGACGTTCTCGACGGCGACGTGGTATATGAAACAGCCGATAATCAAACAGTTACCGAGGAGCACAACTACTGTGAAAAATGGACAATCCTGAAGACTGATATATTAGTTGAAACAGCAGATAATCAAACACGTCCTTAGGCACACAACAACATTCAAAACGATACATTCCCAAAATCTAGCATGGTAAATGACATAGCCTACAATGAAACAATCCACTAGGAACACAACTATTGCTATGAACACTAGACAGTAGTGACAGCTTACATGGTAGATAGCGAAGCCGATAGTAAGGCACTCGAGGCCAAGCTTACGCTGAGACCGCCTGTTCTTCTGCATGAGGGCCACGATCACCGTACACTTGTTGTCCATGTCGTCGTCGTCCACCTCCGTGAGGGTGATGCGGTACTGGGGGTTGTGCCAGAACGATTCTGCGCCACAGAATTATAATTATTATCAGAAGTTTAGGTCTCAGTTTCCATACAAAAGGAGATATGACAGAGGAAGAAAGCAGGGACATATATATGACGATAGAGATGTGGAGCCCATGCACGAGGGTGTTCCCACTCAGAATCAACGCGGATGGAAACAGCAAGTCGGGAAACAAGAGGAAGAACAGATAGAAGAAAAATCAGTAGGAGTATAAGATGGGAAGGAAACAAAATGGGCACAAGAGACAGACGTCCCGAAAGCCTAGCTAATAGTTAACACAACCTACAAGTCCCCCTGGGGCGCTGCTCCCCATAACATAGGATGGGCGACCCTAAACTAACCTAACCCTATGGCCAATCTTATGCCCCTTGAGGGGTGTGAGAGAGAAAATTCATCGAATGGTCATAGCGATAACTAATTAGGAGAAAAAAGACAGGGATGTTCTGTTCGTTACTTAAGAGAAAAAGAGGAAGGCACATACAATAAATGTTGAGCCCATGAATGGCACTGTTCTCCCAGCGGATCATCGTGACTAGGAACAGCAACGCCTCAGGGTTAAAACTAAAGACGTGAACAAAGATGGCGGCAGCAGCAGTGGTAGTAAAAAGGGGAAAGCTCAGTGGCAACGCGAGTAAGAAGTAGATGTCTAGCTAAAGCCTTTTGTTTCGTAACACCACTTAAGCTCGTTTACAGCCGACTGCATGTTCACAAGGCAGTCAAAAGAACGCATTCCCGCAGTCTAGCTCCCAAAGGCGTGCCAGCGGCCGTGTAAACAGCAGAAAACTGCCCAGATTCTTGGGTTCTAATTGGCTGCAAATTTAGAGAGATATGCAAAACTTGTGAGTGCCACTTGTCAAGCCAGCTGACGTGCCGGCTAACATTTTAGTAAATCTTTTGGTAGACACGCAACAGTGTTTGGGTTTATTGCAGACAGATAAACATACGAACATAACTGTCATTTAGTAACAAATGTCGCTAACATGGACTACACGATGCATCTGTGTAGCCACGAACAAGGGCGCCTAGCGACTGCCAGCGAACTACCAGGCGATTTTTGGGCTCTGCCGACGGCAGGCGAGCGAACTACTGGCAAACAGCTTCTCAACGCTCACTGGACAACGAACTTTGAACGAAGTTGAGCCGCGGAATATCGTGAGTCTGGCAAACCAAGTTTGCGAGTGCCGTGTCTGCGAGCGATAATCGCTCGGGCAGCCGGCGCGTGTGTGTTTGTTCGCTCGCTCGCGTGCACTCGGTATACGCCTATAGGTATCCATTAATTCCAACGCTCGCTTCGCTCGCTCGCTAGTTCACTGGCAGTCGGTAGGCGCCCCAAGACATGCATAACTTTTTGGGCCAATCAAGTTACTATTCTGGAGTATATTTGCATTGTATGGTCTTTATAGAGCGTTTTGATTACACTGTCAGATATGGCATCTAATAAATGCTTTGAATTTAAAGGATTCAACAAAACAATGGGATCTTTGTAGGCTCGTACAGGCGTTCTAAGACTTCGTACTGGCGTTCTAAGACTCAGTCTTTGCTTTCATCAATTAATTTGCTTCTCTTGTAGGAATGACGCATTTCGAAATATAGTACGGAGTCAGAGCTAAGCCAAGGCCCCTTACGGTGCAGGTCTGAGTTTGTACGTCACGAGACTGGCACCAGAGAACGGTACAGTCTCTGGACAAATGATAAGACGTCGCCTGATATTTCGGGCATCTTTTCTGCATATTTTTCAGGCTTAACTGGTTAAACAACTCAAACTAGCTAGCGTAATATTCAACCTTTAAGTAGTTGAAATAAAATTGTCGAGAACCGTACTTTAGGAGGCATTGGCTAGGCCCGTCTCAGGAGAACCAATAGGAGGAACTTACGCAGGTAGTTCCTGCAGCCGCCGGCGGTGGAGCCCCTGATCCAGGCGCCCTCGAAGACGCTCATCTCCCAGCGGTGCTGCACGGAGCTCATGACGTCCTCGTCAGTCAGCGAGTCGGGGCTCAAGTTGGTCATCTCGAGGGTGCCGAACTCTGTGATGAAGTCCTGCGGGGCAGTGCAACATGCTGGATAATGTAGCATTGGTCGAGCTGCAATGAAGTCATTAGCTGCTCAGCTCTCGCGTTATTTTTGTTTCTTTCATTATATTCCTCGAGTAAGCCTCCCTATGAACACTGACTGATCCAACACATGGAAGAAAGGATACAGTGAGCCAAGAGGAACCAAGGGACCTTTGTACGAAGGTGTTCCGACATAGGATCAAGGCGTATCGGAACAGCACGTCCGGAATAGGAGGAACAGAAAACCCAGTGATAAGTGGGAGTATGGATATGAGCTGACTGGGCACGAAAGACAGACGTCCCGAAGGCCTAAAAAAAACCTAAAAGTTCCTCTAGGGCGGTACTCCCCATAATATAAGATAACTAAACTTGGCATCACTATTTGTTGTGCACCGTACCATCACCGTATCCTTTATCCCGCACTACGTCACAGCACTCTCTGTATTACCCCATGTACATGAGAACGTTGGACGAGACCTGCCTACACTGCCGAGACAAACAATGTAACACACGAGATCTAATGACAGACTGTCCAACACTACAGTTCTCTCAAACATGGCACTACAAGGGTCTACAGCTGTGAGGCTGCCATGTGATTGGCGTTAACTGCCTTAGGGAACAGGTCAAACTGACAGACTATGGTGATGCAGCGGCAATATACAACCAAACACCCTACAACCCTAAGTCACAAACTGTGTCCAACAGCACCAAATCTGGAAGAGCGCTCTGCCCTGCTTTCCAGCCATACACGTACCTTGTAGGCCATCCAGAACTCGCCGTCGTGCTCGAAGGTGAGGCCCATCTCGTCCTTCTCCTCCTGCGGGATGAACTGCCACTCCTCACTCTGATCGCTCCAGGGACCGTTCCATTCGGCCTCGTTACCCCAGGGGTTCCTGATCCTGATCAGCGGGATCTTGCCCGACACTCTGCAACGAGGATCTTCCTAAGTATAATTGATCCTGAGGCTCAATGCACGAGGGTGTTCCCACACAAGATCAACGTGCATGGGAACAGCAAGTCGGGAAAGAAAAGGAAGAACAGATGGAAAAAAATCACTAGAATAATGAGATGGAAAGGAAGTGAAGTGGGCACGAAAGACAGACGTCCTGAAGGCCTAGCTTACGTCTGAGGTACCCTACAGGGTCCACTGGGGCGCTGTTCCCCATAACATACGATGGGCGCGTGAAAAGGTATGGTAACACCGTTGCGCATACGCAGTTGACCCTAGGTATCCATCTGCGTATCTCCAACCATGGAGCCACCAGGAACCACACGTTCTACAAAAACCTCAAATTCCTGAAATTTTTTTGAAATTTTACGCAATTGAACGTGCATCCTTTTTAGCGAATGTGACCTCGAACGACTACGGTTTCACTAACTTGCACGGAATTTTCATGGAGCCAAGCAACGATTCGCATAATTTAAAGCTAGCCAAACTGTTGAGCAAAAGCATTGCACTAATTACAGTCTTTAGCACAGTTTCCAGGAACTTTTAAGAGGCAACGAGACGTTCGATGCAAAACAAACAATGAGATTCAACATCGGCAACTGCTGTTAAATTGGCTCCTTGATAAGAAAAAACAACATGCACGCATTAAAAAAAAAATGCGCGGGAAAAAACAAAAGTCACATCAATCACAGGAAACCTCAAAATTCATTTCTTTAAAAAAGGAGAATATCACATGAAATCAAAATCAATCAACGGTAACCTCAACATTTAGCTAATTCCTTAGAAGGGGAGAAAAGAACAATCACATCAAGTCAAACCAACCAACGCTAATCTCTAATTTCAACTCAGTGAAGGAGGGGAGAAAAGCACACGAAGTCGAAGGCAACCAACTGCAAGCCCAAAATCCATGGAGAAAGGGAGAACCTACGTCGTAAGAGAGCACCTACGGTTTGCACTAGTTACTCCCACTTGTTTCGTGCACCAAACGGTTGGATGGGTAAGGGTGATGACCTGCTCGTTATTTGAAGATGAGTCATTTAATTCTCAATCCATGGAGAGAGTCTTTATGATCAGGAAAGCAGCATTAGCGTTTCGCCATTCATAGCTCACTGGGGGGGGGGGCACAAGCCTTACAGTTAGGGGCACTGCTTCGGGGCTAATATTCTCCAAGCTTTGCGCTACTTTATTCAGGCAGAGCTGTTTGCCTACAAAGTTAGTCTCCCATTATATTGCTAGAAGAGACGGAGCCCTGGTAGCGAGGAAGTCTAAGGAGGTAGCATCGGCTATGGAAATCTGAACCTGAACGTTTCGGCAAGATTGAAACATGGCTGGCTCGTTGATTGATTGCACGCCTGTGATTGGTGGGAAATGATAGGTGGGAGCATGTGATTGGTGGAGAGGGATGGCTAGGAGCCTGTGATTGGTGGGAAAGGAACAGCCATCGAAAGTGAAAAAACTCCCAGGCCAGCATTTTAAGCAATGCGAAGGGAGGATGAAAGAACGGTAATGTTGCACGTCACACCAAACGAAGGCCCCACTGCAACAGCAATCAAGGGAAACGAGGACGAATTTGGTAATCACTAGGAGAGCAAAGAACGAAGGAAGAAAAGAGGGCACGGTAGGAAAAACGCACCGAAGGCCAAGTTAGGAATAAGCTGACGTAATGGGTCCACTGAGGAAGCCACTAGCGATTACAGAATAGAAAACCCTAACAAAGCTAACCCTAATCCACTGCTCAATGAGGGACTGACAGTGAAGAAATAGATCAACATCAAGTATCTTTATGATACTAAAATTCTGGTCTGTATCTTAATTTACTAAGTAATTTGACGGGTCACTGTTGCCTAGCAATTAATAAAATCATCTAATAAATTTGTAATAGAAGTCGACCTATCCAAACTAGGGATCCGAAGAACATGCAGACTACGGTGCCAAGCAACAAGGGGACTCCACGCATGTAAGCAGACCCAAGAAGACCCAAGCGACACCCAAGCACTTACGAACACTATACTCTGTTCATTTTATCAAGACAGTTCGGTCGTGGTCAAATTCCTCTATAACGTTGCCAGTTCTATGGGTATTTCTGAGCTTAGTTCGGCCCATACCTTAGCCCCGCTCACTAGGTACCTGTATATCGAGAACTCTCAGAAAGGCCCATAGACTTTGCAAGGCTTGTACCACGACCGAATTGCCTTGATAAAATAGACAGAGCATAGATAATGACAAGAAACACTGAAACAATACATGAAGATTTATTTAATAAAAAACCTGGGTGACATCACGTTATGAAGAAAACAACTCACAACATTGGCATACCAACAAAAAGTTCCGGCTACCTCACTAATACAAACACAATCCTTTCGCTGCCGGGTAAGTGATCATAAGCTGTTACTTCAATTATATATTCGTACGAAGCTGAATTTCAGTGACCCGGTAAAGGGTTAACTTGACGTCACTCTACAGAGCAAGCAAGTCTAGCAGTAGAACAGTTGGGCATCACGGCATTAAAACAGAATAAATTTGGCAACACTCAGCCAGGACAACAACAACAACAACAAATCCCGCAACACGCCACCAAAATGCAATACATGAGCATCAATTCACCAGGGCGAAAACATATCCTGCAGCACACTTCTTCAATACGCATTAAAATTCTGTCACTCCACTAAATGGAATACCTACAAATTATATTAACACTTTACCAAGTCGAATTCTAATTTGTCTACACTTCACCAAGTCAAATTCTAATTTTGTCTACACTTCGCAAAGTCGAATTCAAATTTTGGCAACACTAAACCAAGTCGAATTCAAATTTTGTCAACACTTCACCAAGTTTAATTCAAATTTTGGCAACACTTCACCAGTCGAATTCAAATGTTGTCAACACTTCACCAAGTCGAATTCAAATTTTGTCAACACTTCACCAAGTCGAATTCAAATTTTGGCAACACTTCACCAGTCGAATTCAAATTTTGTCAGCACTTCACCAAGTCAAATTCAAATTTTGTCAACACTTCACCAAGTCGAATTCAAATTTTGGCAACACTTCACCAGTCGAATTCAAATTTTGTCAACACTTCACCAAGTCGAATTCAAATTTTGGCAACACTTCACCAGTCGAATTCAAATTTTGTCAGCACTTCACCAAGTCGAATTCAAATTTTGTCAACACTTCTCCTAGTCGACTCTAAATTTTGTCAACACTTTTCCAAGTCGACTCCAAATTTTGTCAGCTTTCATCAAGGAGAATAATAATCAGTAATTGCTTTACCACAAGAAAAAAAAATAAGCTAAACCGGTTCACAATTTGATTCAAACAGCTTCGAATAATTTCAAAAATTAAATATTTGCAGACACATCGAGTCAGTTTTTAGAAAACTTTTCAAATTGTATCCCTAGTACAATTCCAAGAACTGTGCACCATAACTGTATCCACCAGGGCGATCCGCACAGTGAAGCTAGAAGGCAAAGAAGTGCCAGATTGTCGTCAGGAAATTATAGTTCACAATTATAATGAGCATTACCATCTCTAAAAAATACTTTTTTTGCGGTCAGGTACCAAGGTAATGAATAAATTTTCTACATCTTCTTCATCCATCTTCATTTTTCAACCCAAACTTCAAGATCTATCAAATTTTATGGTAAAATTATTTGTACGAAAAGTTTTTCATAAGCGGCCTGTCAAGAATCAATCAACCTTCTTTCAATTTCTCAACGAACATTCGCGCCATGCCACGACACACGCAATGGACAGCTGGAGGACAGCGATGGACACGACACGACCACTCACAGGTTACCTGTCCACCTGTTTCCAAACGGTCGTCAGTTTCTGATTGAGTCTGCCGTAGTAACGCAGCTCTCTGTAGTAAAATGTAAATGTATTAAAGAATTGACGCGATATAGGTACCTAGCCCATGTTGTAGCTTCGTCGTGGTATGTAAAGTAGGGATCCATATCATGTGTAGCAGTCAGTCTTCACAGAATTCCTTTAACGTGTTGCAAGTCCAAATTTTCTACATTTTTAAATGCAGCAAGTCCAAATTTTTTTATCTTTTTAGTAGGTGTGATAATTTCAGAATCGTTCTGTACAAAATACGGGAAGTCCAGGATCATTTGTAAAATGCAGTAGCTACCTACGTTCAAAATTTGCACATCATCCAAAGAGTGGCAAATTCAGATTTTATATGTTTTTTCAAGTCTTTCGAACAACCACGAGTTCATCAATATTATTTTCCCTAATAGTGAATAATGTCCATAATTTCAAATTCTTTTGATGTAAGGCAAATCTAGAATTTGATGGATAATTTAATATCTTTTGGAATGTGGCAAGTTCGAAGGTTGTCATGTATCCCATGTCGTAGTAGAGCAACACTGAGATGTAAAAGAAATTGCCTAATGAAAGACGTGGTAAAAATTCAGCAAGTTTTCAGTCGTGGTGCCAACAGCCTTCAATCTGAAATTGGAGGAGACCTTCAGAACTGTATCAAGTGCAAATTTGGGAGGGGGTTGATTTCTGTAGAAGGGTGGCAAGTTTCAAACTTGGCAGATTTTCGTAGAAGTGTAGAAAATCCAAAATTTGCCGGATTTCTGTAGAACTGTAGAAAGTCCAAAATTTGGCGGATTTCTGTACAAGTGTAGAAAATCCAAAATTTGGCGGATTTCTGTAGAAGTGTAGAAAGTCCAAAATTTGGCGGATTTCTATAGAAGTGTAGAAAGTCCAAATTTGGCGGATTTCTGTACAAGTGGAGAAAGTCCCAAATTTGGAGGATGTGTGTAGAAGTTTGGATAGTCCAGATTTAAACTTACACCAGTTGAACAGCAAATCTAAAATTAAATAATATTTTTTGTTAAAGTTAAGCTATCGGTGGGATATCATTCTAGCTAAAACACTGCAGTAGAAATACTAACTACCAACGTCAGTTAGCTACATCCAACACAGGCTGCACGTACGTAGCAAGGATGATCAATGTTCTCCCGCTATTGTAAACAAACTGAAGCGCGCGAAAGCAAGTGATACAAGCTCTAATATTCCCACAGCGACCCACCTGGGCGTCTGGATCTCGCAGTACTTGACGCACGTGATGCTGTAGGCGTGACCGCGAACCAGGCCGTTGGAGCACCGGGCCTCCACCTCGTGAGGGTCAGGCTGTTGAAGACACAAGCACATTGCTTTGGTTAGATTGACAAGTTCAAGCCTAGGAATCCGCGACAGCGGCAACCTAAGGAAGAAGAAGAACAAAGAATGTGCGACATGCCGATAGAAACGTGGGACCCATCCACGATGGTGTTCCCATACGGGATCAACGCACATGGGAATAGAAAGGCGAAAGACAGAACTCGAAGTGATACACCAGACTGCTGGGGCATGGCAATGGAAGGGGGCAAAGAGAGCTCTAAGGACCAACGACTCAAAGGTCTCAAAGCCGTAAGGAGACCTTCAGGTAAGCCAATATTGTGTTGCACCCACACTATAGAATTAGGGAAACCTAACTAACCTAGCCTATGGCCTAAGGCTTACTTAGTTCTTGAGGGATATAGGGGTATACCACTTACATACACAGGAGATGTATAAGGAATCAACTGCCAAAGGTGAGGTACGCGACACAGGTAAGATCAATACAGGTGCGCTACCGAGGAGTATGAGAGAGGTGCGTGGGACTCACCTCCAGAGAGCATCCCATGAGGGACCCACGCTCGTAGGACTTGAGCATGATCTGGAAGAGGGTGGGCGGGGCCTTGGTGAGGTCGTACAGCTCACTGACACCCCCGGTGAAGTCCTCCATCGCCTCGCAGGTGGTACCGCCCTTCAGGGCCTCATAGGAGCCGTGCAGCCTGACGAAGGGTAGAGGTTGGATTTGGGAGACAGCTTATACTGAAGATATTGTGATAGATGGCCAAATATGGAAGAATAAGGAGAAAACAACGGAATATACAACTACATGCAGAAGAAAATGGCCTAACATACACGGAGAACAGCATGATGTACAAGAGAGAAATAGCTTAATGGATTAAACTAAGGAGACGAAGTTGGCCTTAAGTATAAAGAAAAAAACGCCTAATATGCAAGAGAAAAGAAAATATGGTTCTCCATTTAAAAATACCATTGGCCTATACTTACGTATGAGCGCTTTTTCATTCCTAGTATCTCCAAGAAAAGGTTACTTTTCTTCCATCTGGTTGCTATGTTGACTGAAAACGATTTCATCGAAGTTTTATCAATTTGTATCAGGCCCACTTGCAAGCAGTGTACCGTTCAGTATCCATGTATACATCGCTTGAAGCGTCACAATACTAACCTACTCAGCTTGTGCCATTGCGCCCCTAGTTTTCTCTATCCCATTTTATTCCGGCAGGAATAAGAATTTCTAGAGCGGAAACAGAGCCTAGTACAGTCTGCACAGATAGGGCTCCGAGACAGCAAGGACTGGGCATGAGAGGAATAGTAAGAGACACGTAGCATCTTACGGGGAAAGAAGGAACCACATTGGAGTGGATGATGAATGAACGTCGGAACAGCGAATCAGGATAGACGAGGTAAAGAAAAAAAAGAGCACCAGTAAAAGAGTGCACAGAAGAAGGGCAGCGAGTATGCCGATGCAAGGAACCCAAGAATGGAGTATACCCGCGAATGAGAACAGAAAATCGAGAGACATGAAGAATAACCGAGTAAAGGAGTATGAAAATGGAATTAAGCAAAGTGGGCGCCGAAAACAGACGGCCTGAAGGCGTAGTTAAGGCAATGATAAAATATGGGGTCTTCTGAAGACGCTGCTCCCGATAACATAGGTTAGCGAACCTAAGAAAAAGACCGTCTGTAAAATTATAATAGCAAACAATGCATGAAGATTTATAGACGGAACGGGGACACATTGGTTACAAAACTGAGAAGGAAATGGACAGACAGACGAAAAAGCGTCAGCAGTGTGAATGAATAAAATGGACTCACTTGGCATAGGCCTTCTCGAGCAGAGCGGACCAGTACTCGTTGCGCTCGTCCGAGTGCATGAAGACGAGCTTGCCGTAGTAGGTGGGCAGGCGATCATCGATGACCACGTCAACCCAACGGCCGTACTGCCAGAACCTGCGCATTACAGCTATTATTTTACGCCACTTCATTACCACGGTCAGAAGGCTATGGTCGGTGAACACAACAACTTCTCGCCCGACGTACTGTCAGAACCTGAGAATAACAACAATTATTCTATGTAAATTCTTTTTTTTATATTTAAGAGGACCTAAAATGTGGTGGTGCTAGCGTTGTGGGACCTAGCGGGCGAATGACCACGGTGCGCTATGGGGTCCTGATATAAGCGTCGAGCGGCACGGGAAGCGGAGAAAAAACGAGCGAGTGCAGTCGGAGGAAAAAGCGTCAGCCATGGTTGTGACGATTGGTACAGCTGTAGTCATCATATAGGGCGGGAAAAGAACATGTACAGTCATGGGGGAAACAGTCCGTCCTGCACAAAGAGCGGATAAACCAAGCCGTGAGCAGGGGCCGGGCGCCAGCTCCCGT
>LQNS02278122.1:3191934-3204639 GCA_001587735.2 Parhyale hawaiensis | reverse complement strand
ATCTGCTGACTGTACGGGAGCTGGCGCCCGGCCCCTGCTCACGGCTTGGTTTATCCGCTCTTTGTGCAGGACGGACTGTTTCCCCCATGACTGTGCATGTTCTTTTCCCGCCCTATATGATGACTACAGCTGTACCACTCGTCACAACCATGGCTGACGCTTTTTCCTCCGACTGCACTCGCTCGTTTTTTCTCCGCTTCCCGTGCCGCTCGACGCTTGTATCAGGACCCCATATCGCACCGTGGTCATTCGCCCTCTAGGTCCCACAACGCTAGCACCACCACATTTTAGGTCCTCTTAAATATAAAAAAAAAAAATTATTGTTAGACATCCTCAAGATTTTACTATGTAAATTCATTACGCACATACTAAGTCTACCGTCGGTGAATACAACTCGCCGGGTGTACTACCAGACCCTGAGGATGCGGTCACTTAGTAATTCTAATACATAAAACTTTATTATGCTAAAATTGTTATATTTCCACTTTATTATTATTATTTTTATCCGGCCCCTCTCCCCCCCCCTCCCGCATCAGCAGCAAAGACCACATAACACGGATACTTTTCGAAACATACAAAAGGTACGGAGTTAGATACAGGTATGGAGGTAACAGAAATATAAGGCTCCCGACTCTCAGTGTGCGTTGGGACTAGGTATAAGAGAGGAAAAAACAGGGACATGAAGTACGGCAATTCAAACGAGGAAGCAACACACAGGATCAGCACGCATGGGGACAGATCAACGAACTGGGAAAGAACCGTAAGAACAGAGCGAAGTACCAGAGTACACTGTACCGGAAATCATCAGTAGGATCACGGCAATAAAATGCAGCAAATTAGACACGGAGAAACACGGAGCAAGGCCGAACTATGGATAACGTAGCCTACGGGGTCTCTTTGGGACGCGAGTCTCCTTTACAGAGGACGGGCGAAAGTAGCTGATCTGAGCGAACGGTCAGTGGCCCATTCTGTGCTCCCCGAGGAAGAAAATACAGCCAAAACTTGAACTATAGAATCTAGAGTGACAGAGGCAAGACGTGTAAACTTTGATCACTGGATAAGCGCCGTCAAAGTTTCCACTACCAGGAACATAATCTTCTGCCGCACATGACACGACCCACCTGAAGTGGAACACTCCGGCGTAATTGTCCCCAAAGCTCTGGTCGCTTGGTACAATCTGGTAGAAAAGGCGTCGGTTGAGGGTCAGGTTGGCGACGGCCGCCAGGAGCCAGCAATCGCCTGCGGGACGATATTAAATAAGCCATTAACTGCAGAATGTCGAGCAAGAATACCCTAGCAAACGAAATCAAGAGCGCAGAAACTACACTGAGCTTAAGGGCGAAAACGCTGGTAAATTTTCTATAGAACAAAGGAAAGATGACAATATTCTGCAGTCCACAGCACGGGCGGACTTACAGATAATCTGCCCAGACTCACCGAGCTCGCCCTGCTTGACATCGAAGCGAGACGCTCCGTCTACGAACAGCTGCGGGTCGCCGCTGATCTCCTGCAGGAAAAATAAATAAACAAATCATTTAGATCTCCACAGAGTGAAGAATTTCAGCTCTTAACCCTATTTGTTCCGAATATTATGGGCCATTAAGGCGGCAAGGCGGTTTTATTTCGAACTGCCGAAGAAACGTTCATAATCTAGTTCATATGCTCGCTTTGGTTTCTTCAGTCTTTCCCGACGTCTTCCTCCACCTGCTCTTTGTCTGGTAGATACATACGTACATCAAACTTGAAAGTAATGTCGTTTGAAACTACATGAATATCGAGCAACTGCTTTCTATCTTAGCTACTCTTGAAGAAAATGATGGATATCTGTTTAACTGTTTGTGGAAATGGTAATAGTGTCGCAATTTTATCTAGTAGTGAAAGGAAAAGGATACCCACACACGAGGACGTCACCAGAGCGGTACCGTGGGACGATACTGACTGATAGCGGTAAGGGTAAGTGGCCCCAAGGAACCGCACATGCAGTAGGAAGGCCGTGGCGCGGCGACCGGACGCTGCAAGAAATGTCCAATCCCTACAAAAAATAGCTTAATATGTCTCCTAGACACCCACCAAAAATGTTTGATTGGAGATTTCTAGCTAAGTCCAGCCACCGCACAGCCCCCCTCACCGCAGGTGCGTCTCCATTGGCCCCCTTACCCTAGGGCGAAATAGTAACTGATAGCGCAAACGACAGCTTGTTTGAGAAGACGAGCAACCAAGGGAGTGAATTCGGGGCAACGAACCAAAGTGATTACGATGAAATTACATCAGAGCACAACTGATAATATATCTATGGGCTTTACACAGTCATAAAGTGCTGATAGCAAACAGATAACGTTGGAGATGCGCGGAGAAACGCAACCTGCGGGAACGGACACTTCTGAAAGGGGACCAAGAGTTGGAAAAACATCCTTAGGAATTCATAGTTATACTGAAAGCGAGGGATTTTTTATACAAGTTAATGAACCAACCAGTGTGGGAAAATACAGAGCACGAAATTGGCAAATTTTGAAAGAACAGGAAGAACTGAACACAGTCTATGAGCAGGCGTTGTTACACCTCGTTATTTACAACGGTGACCCATAAAGAGGGAGGTGCTAGAGACACGTAGAATGCCAAGAGCGATGGTAACCCCAGGCACGCAAAAACACTGCACAAGAGAACAAGACCATCCTGAAAGAGAAGTAAGAACTGCATGAAAACTAGTAGTAGGAAAAGAAGGGAACCGACAATGGATTAAAGTAAATACAGGGTAGTAGAAAACTCCTTGGATGGGGAGCCGACGAGTCTAAAGGTATAACAGGAGGGGACGTATCTTATGTCGACGTAACCCATACACGAGGGAGATCCCACAATAGATCGACGTGCATGGGTGCATCAAGTGTGGGAAGAGGAGCTGCAGAGGAGAACGGAGGGACGCAAAAGAGAGGGAGACGCATTTTCCAGAAACTCTAAAAACAAAACTAAAATAAATAAGGTTATCTCTATGGTAACCTATAGGGATCCTCATGGGGACGCGGCTACCCATTTGATAGCCCACCGATAAAACTGTGCAGCTGATAACACGGAAGTGATTTGTGACGAAAAGATAAGAGTTGGCATGTGTGACAAGAGGAATTTATCAATGCGCAAGGGCAGTGCCGATTTTCAACACAAGAGGCTACAGGGAAGTTACTTACAACTTAACTTCATATGCAAAAAACTGTTCACTGCTATCATGAAAAGGCAGTTATTTTGAGAAATGTATGAAGCTAGGAACAAATAAAAAAAAAAACATTCCAGTCCTAAAATCTATTCAGGGAAAGCAAGGTCAAAAGTATAAACTCGATTAATGTCCTAAATTTAGGAAACAAATATGATCTAGAACTGTAAGACAGAAGGAAAGGATTACTCAAATTGACTCGGGGAAAAAATTGAATGAAGAGGACCATACCCAAAGAGGAGTACGGTACTGTATATGCCTGGCCGGCAGGATCTTTCAAGTACTACAGAAACTACACTGCTGCGTAACCAGTAGCTCGGTAGGTATGTGGTCTAGAAAATTCTGTGGGACTACGAGAATTTCTATCGCACAGTTAAAGAAAAAAATAGTTACATGAGATATAGATGTAGTTCGCTTGAACTTGCGAGTAATGCCGAGGCAACATTAAGCAATCGTAAGCTCAACATATGAACGGACCTTCATCTCGCACGTCCTCCCGATACACCGCGCAAGTCGCGACACCAAAGATACTTGTGTGAGCACTTGTGTTGAACGGGGGGCGAGCTGAACGAATAGCCATAAGTTGATCGTGCGATCGCATAGTGTGGTCCCGGTATAAGGCTTACTACTAGATACAAAATACTGAATAATATGATGTACCACTTACAACCACAGTGCTAGAGAGAAGAACTTCAAGAGATGGCGACACTTGATAAGCTCTAGAATGAATTTTGTAATAAGAAACTACAAAAAAACAACACATACTACTACATAAAGATATAGTGATTGTAGTTTTCTCTACGAACATGGAGCTACGATCTAATAAAATACTGTACGATAGTCAAACCATGGACTCGCTAGCTCACGATACGACTATATACACGAGAGCGATCAATACGATTTAAGCTATTTGCTACTCTTCGTAATGAACACATATCTACAATAGATAGCGTGAGGTACTATAGAACAGTAGAAAAAACTATTTCTACATCAACATTAGGTAACGGTAAAGCTAAACTAGTAGACAGGGTGCTAGATGTAAGCTAGATAAGCGTATGATGCTCTAGAGCTAGTTGCACGCAGAAACCGCAGGAAGAACAAAGTGTAATAAAGCTAGATCTAGTGCAACAATGATACTAGTACTGCTGTGCGACTTAGAACTAGAGCAAGACAGGGTCTAGTGAGGTTCCGACTAGCTAGAATTAGTGTAAGGTTTGTTCTAGTATGGTGCAACTAGTAGGGTAGAACAAAGACAAGGTTTAGCACGGAAGAACTAGCTAGCATGGGGCCAAGGCAAATTAAAGTAAGGGAGGGCGGATTATGACGCGAGATCAAATGAAAAAAAAAAAAAAAAAAAAATTCTACGGTGCATCTCGTTTCTTCTAAGCACTAGGCAACAAAAATCTTCTACTAAGTTTCCTGAGGAGGGCTCAGAGATTTGAAAATATCAATGCATATGTTTGTTATTTCAAAGCAACATTAACATTCATCTCTCTGAATTTCGCATTTTAGGATGGGTTTATAGTGACCCAATGGGTCACGGATAGTCTATGAACTTGCAAAAGGTTTTGAACGAGTCCGGAGAAACCCAAGGGAAAGTTCATGAGGGTCTACAAGTAGGTACAACATGAACATCTAGCAACTGCTTTCTATCTTAGCTACACTTGAAGAAAACAATGGATGTCTGTTCGACTGTTTCTGGGAATAGTAATAGCGTCTCAGTTTTATCTAGTAGTGAAAGGAAAAGGATACCCACACACGGGGATGTCATCAGATTGGATCTACGCGGATGGGCAGAGCAAATCGAGAAAGAAGAGGAAGAACAGAGCGAAGCAGCGTCAGTAGGAGACCGAAAATGGAAGGAAGCAAATAAGTGCGGTGCGAAAGACAGATGGCCTGAAGGCCTGGTTTGGGTGAAACTTAACACAATTTTGAGGTCCTTAACTTAACCTAATTGGTGGTAAATAACATTCACACGCAAGCATTTACAATGTTTTGCCAATGTTCGTGGCAATGAAGCCAATTTTCGTGGTAATGAACCCAATTTTCGTGGTAATGAACCCAATTTTCGTGGTAATGAAGCCAATATCCGTGGTAATGAAGCCAATATTCGTGGTAATGAAGCCAATTTCGTGGTGACGAAGCCAATTTTCATGTTAATGAAGCCAATTTCGTGGTGACGAAGCCAATTTTCGTGTTAATGAAGCCAATTTTCGTGGTAATGAAGCTCTATAGTCACGTGGGAGAAGAAATGCAAGGGGTAACACATAAACACGCTCTCCCGCAGTAAAAAAAAAAACCATAGTTCATTTCTTCATCTCTTCCCAACTTGGCTATATTTCATTTTTCAAAAAACAGAAGAGTTTCTCCGGGATTGTTTCTAAGTCTCTCCTGTAAGGAGCAGGTGCCGGTATACCTCTCAGAACAGTTCGTAACTGTCCCCTCGTATGCTAAGGAGCGTACGTACCGTACCTAACATGGTTACGCTTCGCACCCTATAAAGAGCGACACACGAAGCATAGGTACTTATTCTACGATGAAAACTTATAACCCCACACCAGTATTTGTCTTCATATACACCTCCCACTGGAGCGCTACGAGCAATTTGCAGATTAACAATATAAAAAAAACAGCCATAAATGGGGTCGGCTTAAAAAAGTGCTAAAAAGCCTCTACTGACAATAAAAAAAGATCAATGATGGAAAGAAACGGTTTTCCCGATGGGATCCAAAAGACCACAGGGGGTTCAAGAATTATGTCTGATCGGATAAGTCGCGATTCTGTCTTCCTAGAGATGTCCCTCGCTGAATGTGGCCCAAGTAAGACATTTTTGCGGGGAAAACAAGGTCTAGGGAAAAAAAGGTTTGGCGAAAAAAAAAAACAATTATTAAGTTCATAGCAGTGTCATTGAAACAGGGAAAACACGTTTTTTTTTAATTGCAATTAAGTTACTATAACAGCTAAGACAATATAAGAAAGAAATAAGTGGTTTCAGTGGAAAAAAAATATTGCGCTCATAACAGTATTACGGAAACAGGGAAAACACGCTTTTTGTATCTTACTTTCATTGCAAAAACAGAGGGGAAAAAAGTGGCTTAGGTGCTGAAAAAAAGTCAAAAGGTCATTGCAAAGACATTACGATCGAGAAAACAATTGTGTTCAGAGCATAAAAGCTGTTACGCGCACTGCAGTACGTTTCAACAGGAGAAAGTACGGAGTTTAGACAACAATGGAGGTTACGCGCACTGCAGTGAGTGTCCCTAGAAGCACCCGCACAAATCATTATGAGTGAAAGCAGGGCTGTGCAGAGAAGCGTTAACTGAAACTGCCACTTACCCTCAGGCTGGTAATTTCCTTAAGTAGAGGTATGCAAAATTTGATCAAACAGTCAGAAATTGTAGACACGGAAGATGAACGCATGGAAATACAACAAAAGTTGCACAGGCATACGATAAAAATTGTGGAGACATACGCTAAAAGATACACAGGCATACGCTAAAAGTTGCACAGGCATACGCTAAAAGTTGCACAGGCATACAACAAAAATTACACAGGCATACAACAAAAATTACACAGGCATAAAATCCACAAATCAACAAAAGTTGCACAGGCATACAACAAAAATTACACAGGCATACAACAAAAATTACACAGGCATAAAATCCACAAATCAACAAAAGTTGCACAGGCTTACAGCAAAAACTGCACAAACTTGCTAGAAATGTTGCACAGACATACAGTAAAACCTGCACAGGCACAGTAGAAAAGTTACACAGACGCTCAGCTAAAGTTGCATGAGCGCCGGAGAAGAAGTTGTGCGAGCAACCAATAAAAATCGCACACAATCGCTACAAAAACTGCACCTCTGAACAACTTACGCAGCTGCAGGCGTTCCGTTTTAGGGAAACACCTACCCCAGCATCCTATCACATAGACGACTAACACTATCTTCGTACATACAATATGTTCAAGTTAGCGAAGAAGCTAGATTGGATGTAATAAGACACATCCAAGGAAAGTGAAACTCTAAACATGGGACCTCTCGATGCAGCCGTGGCTCACCACTCACAGGGAACGGTAACGGAAGTCATAACAGATAGGGAATGAAAGAAAGAAGGAAAGAAAGAGGGGTCACAGATGATATGGGAAGAACAGAAACCAAATTAAGAACAAAAACAAATGTATGGCAGTCAAGAGAACCCAAACAATACATTGAGAGGGCGCTACCTCATAGTTACCGATAGAGAAACAAAAATTGTTGAGGTGTTGAGAGACCATAGTCACCGCAGTTCTAGGCGCTACTGGTATAGGTACTCTCCATGAAAAAGGAAACCTAAACGTGTTTCAAGACGATAGCCTCTGTAATAGAATATACTTGGTATTAAACTACGTGGGTCTCATAGACATTTGAAACAGAACTTGGAGCTTAACATGGCATATAGGCACTACCACAAATCCGAGAGTAGGACACAAGGATCACCGCGTATGGACGCAAAAAAAGAAAAAACTCCGTGAGCAGGGCATGAGGACCACCGCATGTGGGCACAAAGCAAATCCGTTAGTAGAGCACAAGGATCACCGCACATGGGCATGAGGTAGGTACTCACATGGGGCCGCTTCCACTCGAAGGGTTTGGGTGGTCGCTTGCTGAAGAAGATGGAGGAGTCCTCGGCGGGGAAGGTGGGGTCCTCGAACAGCACGCCATTCTCGAGGCAGTAGTCGCGGATCCGCTCGAAGTCCTGGATCTCCTCGCCACGGCCCTGCAGCCCCGACCCACGCTCGCCGAACTGTAGAGATATATTTTTTTATTAAAAATTATAATTTTAGGAATTTGCTAGGCATAACATGCGAAAAATGAAACAAAAATTGCCTGCCAAATTGTAATGGGTAATATTATTACTAAGAATCCTAAAAAAGAGAACTTGAGACCGCAGCACGTCATAACCTACCACAAGAATAGCCTGACCAACACTGAGCCCCGAACAGACGCGGCCTGAGAGGCACACGCACAAAACACTGTCGTTAGGTATTCGCGCTTTCGCACAATTAACCCTACACGGCCGAGTGTCGACTTAATGTTTTTACGCTATTCCTGTGAGGCCCTGAGTTTGGTCCGTCGGTTAAGGGTTAATATTCCCTCGCAGTAATACAAAAGGACACGATTAAAGGGAATAGATATGGGAACATAATGGCAGGTTAAGAGATTGTGGCCACTCGGTCAACCTGTTGAAAACCGGTAAGGGAATATCATTGCAGCTTGCTGATGGCAGAAACAAAGAACCAAAAATTTATTTGCAATGCTTGCTTTACCAATTTTGTAACCCAAAACAATGGAGACGAACAGCACCTATCTCTCAGCGGTCTCTTGGAGCCTGACTTCACGTTCTTCCCACGTCAAAGCTTCATTTGCTTTGCGTTCACAAGTGAAGTAGAACACGAATAAAGTTTAGTTACAACATCTTTTCTTCAGCAAAAACGACTGAAGTAATTTCATGGCGAATTATATACATGCGCATATGCAAGCATTTATTTCATGAGAGATAGCTACTGCGATGCCTGCTGAAAAGATTTGTATCTACACGTCAACGATGGGGGGGGGGGGGAATGGTGTTGGCTCAGTCAAACTGATGCCGGGAGCGCGCGACCATCTCTAAAGATCATTTAAGTTAACTGTTCGTAAGTGAAATAGTAGCAGGTAAACCGCCACATATACTTCGCCGTCATTTCCGAGGGTTTCGTAAAGAGAAAACATTGACCCCACTTCACAAACACCTACGAGAAAGAAAAAATAAAACAAATGACAATTGTTACATTAACAACTGCACTGACTTACAAATCGAACCCAACAGAAATTACAGAAGCTCGATATACGGTAAGTGAAAAATCGTAACATATACGGAGAATCATACGCTTAATTAACCCACAGGTAAAGTAACTCAATAACTTGACGTAAATTCAAACAATAACAACATTCACATGCCCTCTTACAGATCTTAAACAACAAAGAATTCAATCCCAAGCGGCGTAGTGATAATGCGGCGTCTCAGTCAACTAAATGATACGCTAACACAATGGCAATAGCTCATAGAGGGCCGGGGCATGAGTCCCGGCTGCTCTCTGGGAATAGGCCTGTTGGTCCGTCCACTGTCGCCTGCCTAATCTAATATTATTATCTAATATTATTATTACTTGTTATCCACAGATCAGCACATGTTCCCGTGTACGGTACCTATTAACGGAAAACAAGAGCAACAGCCGTGAGAGCGCGAGCACGCTAAGTCAGAGCACGGCAAGGCGTGCTGGTTCAGGGAAAACACATTTTTTGGAGCAGCAGATCCCCACACAAGAGTGTAATACAAGCGTAGACACAACTTGAGTCCGTCCAGACACGTTCAGCCCACATAGGCCATGCCTCATCACCCAGACAGACGAATGTGGAAACACAGACACACACATTATAAAATCGATAAAAAAAAGCTATTTGTATTGAGATCAAAGGTGATGTACGGGTAAAAGCGGTCCACCCGGCCAGATATGCACCATTACCCGAAGGTAAAAACGGAAACACAGACACACTCGCTGTTACCGATACAGCCACGCATTTACATGGACCTTACGTAATCGGACCTTGCGCAAGGGCGGTCGTTTGTACGGTCCTGAGCTGGAGGAGAAGTGGAGCCGGTCCCTCAGAGCTGCGGTCAGACTAGGTGCTAGTGACACTACCACGCTAGTGAACGGCATCGTCCATACTAACTCTGCGGTTAACTATTAATGTTACTAGTGGCACGGGTCGTCTTTAAATGACAACATAAAATAAGTTACAATTAAGATAGTAGAAAGTAGGCTGTTGAAAAGATGTCGGGGCCATCGTTAAATTATCGGCGGTTATTCAAAAGTAGTGACAAGGAGCCATTGTAATTCAGCTGAATTTTTATTTCTTTTGGTTCTACTGTGGAGAATACGTCGCAATACGGTCCAACAGATAAAGACAATCAACCAAGAGCTATCTTGATTTTCCAAAATATATCTGAGTGTCTACAAGTGGGGCCCTAATTCTATTGAACGGTTTACTTCCTATGGAAACTTCATTTTCATGCGCTGCTATCAAACTTAAAACCGTGATTTAATACGGAAATTAATTAGCCATTTTTTGGGTAATACCGGCTAAATATTGCTCGACTGGTGGCTAGTAGTATTCGAGTACGGTACTAGTTACTGCTCGTCCGAAAGGTGGAGATCCATCAGCAGAAGAGCACGCTCGTTTACAAATTTTGAGTTTTTGCATCTCAGCTTTAAAAGTGTCCAAAGTACAATCAAGTGACAGCCTGGTTATCAGACTGAACTTTTTCTCACAGCGAATGTAGCTTTATACAATTTTTGCTAAGCGTCCCTGTTCAGATGGAGCAGAGAGCATCGGCGGCAGAAGAGGCAAGCAGACGGAAGTCCCGTTGAAGAAGTTAATAATCATCATCATTAAATGCCGACGTGGGCCGGTAGTGCCGTTAGCGCAGGCGGTTTACAAGAACAAATGATAATTAAAACCTGAATGGTAGGCGAGATGCAAGATTTGAGGAAGCAGGTATTTAGCTCCAAATCAACCGGATCAAATGGAGTTAAAAATTCCGCGCTTCATTGTTAAAGGCGAATTCACACGCGTCAGCATATTTTGGTTCCCATACGAATTACTTAGCGTCCGAATGCGTTGCTGTCTTCGTTTTCAGAGCGAAAACTGCATCGCTGTGTTCCAATTGGCTGCAAATATGAAGAGCTATCCGGAACTAAACTAGTGCCAATTGCTGCTAACGTGCCGGCTAACATTTGGAAAGCCAGCTGATGTGCGGGCTAACATTTTAGTAAATCTTTTGGTAGACACGCAGTAGAGTTCACAATTGGACATAACGAAACCGTCCTCTACAAAGGAGCAAACCACGCGCGTATGCACTCCCGCACTTGCCCAGAGAGGCACTGACTTGTCAACACAAGCACTGAGGGTATATATACGTAAATCTATTTAATACGAATGTCAATAATCGTCGTCAACAGAAGCAGCGAGATATACTTTGAATTTATAATAAAATTCATTAAACGGGATAACAGAAGATAGCTAACTGCTTATCCAGTCTTCCTAGAAAGTTATCTTCGTAGTTTTCACGCTGATTCTGTTTAGTTGCATAGCCGTTTTCATTTTTATTGAGAAATATAACACGCCTTTTTTCATTTTGGAATCATACGAAAACAGTTTCTATACATACATTGCTCAGTGTCATTCTTTGAACAGATTCATGAAATCACATTACAGGAAATGATTATGTTCACTTTTCACTTCTTTAAATTGGGAAACACCATTGATACGCTGCAATTTCCACTATTTCCAATTTTCCAGTATTATGATACTACTACACATATGCGGTCCTGCACAGCCACTATTTTATACAGTTTTCATTTTTTTGCAAATTGTAAATTCATTTTCAATGATATAAATTGGAGGTCAAAATAGGAGCGACCAGAGCACACCCTACCCTCGCAAAATTTTGGACTGCCCCAGCAGAAGAAACCACGAATCGCTTGTAGGCGACAACCGTGTCATGATTCCAAAAATTGGCATTTTTCAGGAGAGGTGAAAACAGCTTTAATATCACTGTAGTTTCCTGTCACTTGAATAATGCCCTTTTTCAAGCGGCCACTTTTACAGACTCCGTTATGGCGTTAGTACCACAAATAGAACTTGACGCGGGCTTTCTGATGGAGGCAATAACTCAATATACCCTGATACTGCGCAAGGTACACGTGCCCTGCCTGGTGCAGAAGGTACACAACCAAGCGACGCAACAGACAGATCCGTTAATTAGTATCGCGTCGACACGTCCGGTGCTGTTATCTATATCGACTGGCGGTGTGTGAACGCTGCGTGTATGCTGACCTCTTGTCTAGTTCTTCTCCCTTCCGTTGGTTACTGTCTCTATGTCTATTTCTCTGTCTTTGCAACGGTCATAGCGTCTATTTTTTTGTCTTTCTATTGGTTATAGCGGTATTTCTTTAATTGACTCTCTATCGGCCATAGTGGTTACTTCTCCGTCTTTCTATCGGTCAGTGTTTCCACGCCTATTTCTTCGTCATTTCATCAGTCAAAGTGTATTTCTTTGTCTTCGAATCGGTCATTGTACGCATTTTTCTGTCTTTTCATCGGTTAGTATCTATGTCCATTTCTACGTTTCTTTGTCCTTTTAGCGGTTAGTCTTTCTATGTCTTGCATTGGTGCCCCATATCATTGATCATGATGAGGGCCCCATATCATTGATCATGATGAGGAAGAGTATTTGACCAAGCACGGTGCCTTGTGGGACTCCACTGAGTAACGGCTGTCGTTTGGACACTTTATCTATATATTAATACGCTAGTACCTACCTACCTACCTACCTACCTTTTGTGTCACGCTCTTCATCATTAAAAGATAGAAGGAAATTCGAGCTTTATTCAGTTCGAGAAGCTGGCGTATCTGTGCT
>LQNS02278122.1:3172348-3188404 GCA_001587735.2 Parhyale hawaiensis | reverse complement strand
ACAAAGTATTCTAATAGTTTCGCGGTTCGGGGGGCGAGATTATTCAACAAAATGCCACGTCACATCCGAAATGTCACCGGTACAGAGACTGTGAAATTTAAAAACTTACTGGACGCATGCTTACTGAAAGTGCCTGACAAACCTGCTGTAAGCGGCTACGTGAACTGTGGGGATAACTCGCTGGTTGCCAGCCCGCTGGTCACGGACTGCAGTATCACCTCTGCGCAAGATGGGTTGCGTGCACAACGCCACCTGGACCTCGTTCGAAGTATCATCAAGGTAGGTAAGGTATGTCCATTCGTCTACTTCATCGATTTATCAGATCTGCATTAGTGCCAAATGCCAAATTCTTAGCATTTCGGTGGTTTGATTTTTTTTTAAATGGCCTCTGCGTCAGTTTCCCTGTATGTCCATTCGTCTACTTCATCGATTTATCAGATCTGCATTAGTGCCAAATGCCAAATTCTAACAACTTTAAAAAAAACCACGTAAAGGAAACTACACGTTAATAAATAAATACAAGTACAGAAATGA
Source organism: Parhyale hawaiensis (assembly GCA_001587735.2). Lineage (NCBI taxonomy): Eukaryota > Metazoa > Arthropoda > Malacostraca > Amphipoda > Hyalidae > Parhyale > Parhyale hawaiensis. The sequence continues at coordinate 3,187,870 of LQNS02278122.1, read as the reverse complement.
CGCATAAATAACCATAACATGCATTACAATCACATTGAAATAACTACCAGTACAGCACTTGTTTGTAATGAAAGTACCTCGAAAATCACTGCAAAATAGAGCACGGCTACAAGAAACGCTTGCAAGCAAGTACTAAAATCCGGTAGACAATCACATTTATATATATATATATATATAGCCTATATAGTGACATACATTAAATGAAGCCCACAAAAGGTAGACCCAACAAACTTTACACAATACCCAAGCCAACGAGTCGAGCCAGTGCTCTAACTCCCTAAAAATCACAGAAAACAGGCATGGCCACATCGAGATTCGAACCCGGGGACGTACCGGCTGAACCCCGCGGTATTTGCCGTCGACTCCTTTGAACATGCACTTGAATGAGCTGAGGAACCTGTGGCCGTGCTTCATATTGCGCATGCGCTGTTGTTGGTCACGTGTAGGTAGGTACATGTGACATGCATGTTAAGTACGCGTCACATGCACGTAGGCATGGACCAAGTGTAGCAAAGACGCATATATCCGAAGCCGATTACAAACGATCATGCAGTTAGATCATCAAGGAAATTCAGGTCGCCACTCATCGTAGATAAATCAAAGTTTTCAGGTAAAGTGATACTTGGGTAATTGCACAACAGTATATTCATGACGGTACAAAGTGGAAGAGAGGTCCAGTTCCAATCCGTGTTTCCAAAATTTAATAATTTAACCCGTTGGTGTCATCCACAAATGCAATGGCAAAGAGTTGAAGACGCGGATGAAGTCCAGAAAAGGTTGAAAGTTTGGTACGAGAAGGATGGACGGATACATTCCAGGACTTGTTGCAGTTCCAAGCAAGGATAGAATGCAGAACCATAGGTGTTAGATACGACGAAGATTGATGAATGAAATCCAGAGAACGTTGACGTCCGAAACAAGGATGGAGCCAAGAAGATGGTCGAGTCCGGACGTTGAGAGGAGGAGGTTCAGTTGAAGTCGCATCACGCGTGGAGATGGCATAGGTACAAAAAAAGGTAAGTGGCATAGTGGCAGTTAATTATACAGACATTTCACAGTGCTTGGCTCCCAAGGGCGTGAATCCAAGTCGTTATTGATATAAAAGTTGAATCCTCGGAGGCTAGGTCTAAAGATTACTAATGCTGGGGGGGGGGGGGTTAAAGTAACAGCATCTGCCGATATTATGGAGACGCTACTTCGAACAAACCCGGGGAACTCAAGCATGAATTTTCCAAAAAAGCTAAAAATTTGGCGAAAATTTAGGATTTTTCAACTATCGCGACTGATGAAATGCTTTAATTCATCTAACTAATAAAATACGTAGTAAAAGTAATAAAATTTTGCTAACATAATAAGGAAGTAAAGAGGTAAAAAAAATTTCATCCAAGAAAGTGCGCAATGCGTTGGCCATTGCAAAAAAAAAAAAGGAAGATAACCCTACACCAGAGACCGGCAAGTTTACAGCGCAAAAAAAGTGCATCAAATCACACTACAAAGTCAATACTATTATAGGTCCCACTGACTAAACTGAATGTCCGTACCACAGCATGAATACTTTCCTTTAAGGTCTCACAAACACCTTACAAGAAAACGTTTCCTTCAGAACGAAAAACATGAGTAGGTATTGAATCAATATGAAGGAAATTGCCAATGTTTATGTACTGTTAGCTATTTCCAAACAGGTTCTTTGCAAGCCACGAAAGGGGGTCACCACAAAAAGTGCAAGGTAAAGGCGCGGGCCTACTTCACGCCAATAACCTAAGGTCCCGTTTCTTGGGAGAAGTAGAAAGGTTATAATCTACTGCTTCTGACGACTTACGTCGCAGTAATTTTTATATCCGCTTTTCTGCAGAATTGTCTCAAGTCATACTGAAACTCAACTGAGTTTTATTAGTCTCATGGTGACCATGGGCTTCAACAGGGAGGAAAACAGGAGGAAACCATCTCAAAGAGAGGGAAGAGGAAAAACAAACAGAAGAAAGAGATGACGGCCCACCTCACCGGGCAGAAATTGGAGCAGAAGACCTTCCTAACTTACAAGCCCGCCTAATCAACACGAATTTGAACCAATTGCAACTGGCCAGGGGGTTGGGCACTCAAGATGACCCTCGGGACTACAGATCTTGAAAAACAGCGAGAAGCAGAGGCAGGGGTCGTTATCTCAGGGACATCCGCAAAGGCACACTGCTGGGTGCGCAAGGATCGGCCGTGTTATAGTGAAAACTTTGAGTCTTCGTCTTCACTACAGACGCGATCTAACTGAGCAAGTAACAAGAAACATGTAATATGTCGATACAAATGTGGAACAAATGCACGGTGTTTCCGTACAGGATCAACGTGCATAGAATAGCAAGTCAGGAAAGAAGAGGAAGAACAGAAAATAAACTGATATGAGAGTATGAACATGGAAAGAAACAAAGTGGGCACTATAGCAAGACTCCTCGCAGGCACATCTAAGGGGTATGGGGTGCAGTTCCTGATAACTGAGAATGGGTAAACCTTAGGGGTGCGGCTCCCTTCAAAATGAGTGGGGGAAGTCAGCTAACCTAGCCCTATGGAGTATGATCTATCCTACGCCGTGTTATAGGGACCTTACTTCCAATAGTAAACAACCTCTTTTACAGTCCCGACATCCTCACTTTGCACAGCCGCTCCTTCGATCCACCGCCACCACCCATACCGTCGTCATCTCGGGACAGCCACATCCTGCCGAAGCGTAGATCCTTGTCCTCGGGAGACGGCGGTTCATAGCCTTTGGACGAACCTCGACCTTCATCTTTCGGATCCGACGGTACGACGAAGTTGGAAGCGATGGGGGCGAACCCGACAGAATCGCTCCTGATGTTGCTATAGTCGATGTTGGGATTTGTGTTGGAAGATTCGTAGGTGTTGATCTTCAGTGGCGGAGGCTGGACGAATCCGTAAGATAGGTTGCCGATGGGGTTCTTCAGAGGTTCAATAGGAGGTTCAGCAACAGGTGGAGGGTTTACAACTCCCCAGGGAGAAACAGAGGACCCCATAGGGTAACTATCACCCCCATAGAGACTTCTGTACCCACCACCACCTTGTGCGTTCCAACCCGCCATGTTACACCCAGTATTGGATCCGCAGTTTTAATAAAAAATATGTAAGAAGAACTTAACTTTGTAGAAATGAAGCTTTTAAAAAGTGACGGAAATTGGAATGAGATTGCAAATGAAGACAAAAACGGATATCATTAATACTGCTATGAAAACTTACAAAACGTACGTATTAAGTAGGTACGGTATAAGTACTGTAGTCAAAACTTAAAACTGGCAAAAAAAGGCACCTAACTAGTGAAAGTGAGCTTACAACATTCCAAAAAGGTAAAAACATTTACAAGTTACACAATGTAATCACAAAACTATTTGTATTTAGAGACAGTGCATTCAACACTGTAACAGTATTTTTACAATACAACAATATTCTCAACATTAGAACAATAGTTTCCCGAAACGTTAAACTTTATTTGTTAGTCGACATTTGTAGTTATTATTCTGATATACTAGTTTGAATCCCTTCAAATATAAGTAGTATCGGAAATGCGCACTGCCGCAAACATTATATATATGTATACCACAATACTTCTAGTTTTACCAGCATCCTCGCACTTCCGCACACAATATTACCACAATGCTCCTAGTTTTACCACCATCCTCGCACTTCCGCACACAATATTACCACAACACATTTAGTTTTACCACCAGCTGCGCACTTGCTCGTACACCAGCACACTGACGCTGTTGGAAGCTTATCGCGGTGATGACTACAAGCAATAAGATAACAGCTGACGGGCGAGACGATAACGCCGTACCGCGAACGGGAAGCAAGTCGAGAAAGATAATTAATCGGTGAGTGTCAGATGTCCCATTCGCGTAATTTAGCAGTTTCTCAAAATGAAAATAATATATACTGACTATAAGTAAAACATATATTGACTGGAGGTAAAGCATCGGTTTTCGTACGTCTATCGGCTACGTAGAAGAAACAATACCAAATATGGTCTTCCGGGAGAGCGATTAGACAGAGCAAAAAATTTAATTTTTTTCCCCGTTGAGGCACATCGAAGATCTGCGCCTAAGTCACTATTGGCCGCTAACATTATGCCGAGGTAGCATAGATGCGGTAGCATCAACGACATGCGAGTTGCACATCCTCGCATGTCGTTGTTCAGAGAACGCACAGAGTGGTTCTGGTATTAGACGTGCAACTGGAATTTCACTAGCACGTTATTTTTTTTTCGATATTCCTACATAGCATTCTCATAGGAATAGCATTATAGGGCATGTCTGAACATGTTCCCAGGGGGCGTTCGGCAGGAATAGCGCTGATGAAGAAACGCGTGATGAAGTACCGTACTTGAAAACTGGGCGTGGTAAACAAAAACAGTCCTCAGATTTGGAATGGAATCACGAAGGGGAACTGATGAACTACGGTTGAAAGAATTCCAGTTGTTTGTGCCCCATGCAGGTCATCAGCAACGTACGGTTTGTCCACGGTCGTAATTAACCTATCCCACGCCTTGAAGAAGAGAGCAGAGGGTGAAGCAACGATACCTAACATTTTCTACGTCACGGCAACTGACAGTTAGCCTACATAACTAACTTTTTCCCTCACAGCGTGGTCTCCTCCACGTACAACATTACAACGAGTGCTTTCTTTCCAGAAACGCGGATTAGTTCAAGAGATAAAGGGTTAACTGCAAGGAGAAAGGAGTGTTTTCGCCCGTGTCCGCGATAACTACCCTACATGTTAAGCGTCACAACTAACCATAGAAGTCGACCTTACATCGTATGAAGCATGCGTAAGTGCGATTGGCTGTGACGTACCGGTAGCATAAAAACCAATCGGAGAGTCGTCTGTCTCTTGGTGGGAACCTGCCAGCGCCTCATAGGCTATGGCGTCATGCTTGGCTATGTTTTGGTCACGACACTCACCTCTGCCTCTATTCAGGCACTAGATAACTTATCTACAGGTGAGGTAGGCAGGTAAACAGAGGCCTGCCGCACCTAGCTGACAGCGAGATATTGGTCGCATTGGAGTGACGAGCAAACTCTTATTTTTGCGCGAAGCATCGAAACTCATCTGTGTGGAAAAACTGCGCTGATGAATGTATAGTATTAGGACTTTTATTGTACATTGAGTTTTTACAGGGTTACTCAGCACATGAATAAGCTAGCAACCCACCAATACTCAGCACACATTTGAAAGATAGATATACAATCAATGGTAAACAAACAACCGTAAATATATCCGCACGTCCTGCTTCGGTATGAAAGTTGCAATAAAAAAAGAAGGAATGAAAGAGATCACCAAAACAGGAACCCGGCGTCAGGAGAGGCTGCAGACCGGGAAAGACGAGGAACTGTGACAAGAAAAGTCATCAGTAGGAGATACCTCACTTCTTGATATTGCATGCCATTCTATCCGGTATGCAAAAATGCTAGAAAAATAAGAGCGGCTAAAAGGCACATAATAAGTAGGAGATACCATGTAATACTCTGTGCCATTCTCTACCTAAGATTTACGAGAAACGCAGAGCGCATGCATTCGAAAAAAGACTGGGAAAGAAGAGGAAGAGTAGGCTACCAAGATAGGTCATCAGTATGAAACACTGATGACCTATAGTACTGGCACTACTGGACGCCATTCTCTAGACAAGGCAAGGTAGAACTAATGTGGGGAAGGTAGGTCGGCAGAGCTAATGTGGGGAGGGCAGGTCAGGGCAGAGCTAATGTGGGGAGGGCAGGTCAGGGCAGAGCTAATGTGGGGAAGGCAGGTCAGGGCAGAGCTAATGTGGGGAAGGCAGGTCAGGGCAGAGCTAATGTGGGGAGGGCAGGTCAGGGCAGAGCTAATGTGGGGAGGGCAGGTTAGGGCAGAGCTAATGTGGGGAGGGCAGGTCAGGGCAGAGCTAATGTGGGGAAGGCAGGGCAGGGCAGAGCTAATGTGGGGAAGGCAGGGCAGGGCAGAGCTAATGTGGGGAGGGCAGGGCAGGCCAGAGCTAATGTGGGGAGGGCAGGTCAGGGCAGAGCTAATGTGGGGAGGGCAGGTCAGGGCAGAGCTAATGTGGGGAGGGCAGGTCAGGGCAGAGCTAATGTGGGGAAGGCAGGGCAGGCCAGAGCTAATGAGGGGAGGGCAGGTAAGGGCAGAGCTAATGTGGAGAGGGCAGGTCTGGGCAGAGCTAATGTGGGGAAATATAGAAAGTGTAAAAAGTTCGTGCATGTGTACAGTAAGCCGGGAAAGAAGAAGTAGGAAGAGTAGCAAAAAAGGTCATCAGTAGGTCACACTCACCATAAAATACTCGACTTCATTCTCTTCGTAAGGCATGGCAGAAGTCACTGTTATGCGCCGGTGAACGCTAGCCACCACACAAGCTTGGTGTGAGAGTACAAGAAAGCTTGGCAAACCAAACGGTCAAAGTAATCAAAAGGCATCCCTGTAAATGACATAATTTGCGAGTTACGAATCTGATCTATCATTAATATCGTGAATTACATTATTTCATTCATTATCATAGGTACTTAGCACGACGCACCAGGCAACGTACATGGGTTATAGGCCTACTGCACCACGGAAAGAAGAGACACGAAGGATGTCTGAAGAAACGCGGAACCCCTGCACGAGGGTATTTCCTCATCACGCAAGGGAGCCGATAGGCAGGAAAGAAGAGGAAAAACGAAACAAAGCATCATCAGTAGAAGTGTGAAAATGGAAGGAAGCAAAGTGGGCAAGAAAGACAGATGTACCTACGTCCCAAAATCCAAGCTCAAGCTTAAGTGACGGAAGGGTTCCTCCTGCCAGCGCTTTTCCCAATAACGTACAACGGGCGAACATAACTAAACTAATACCGGTACTACAGCCCGTCCTATATCCCCCTCCCTCGAGGGCTATTCATCCAAAAATAAATAATTTCTGTTTACGAATTTTCAGTTTCCCTGGCAAATTGGCCAAACTGTAAAGTATTTCGCTTCTTTCCATCCTGAGACATGCAGTCTCCTCCTAAATTGCATTAACACATTCCGCCGTTCTTTGCATGGCAAAACTTGAATAATTTTATCGAAATTTGGCCATTCTAACAGTAGAACATCCTGCTGGTCCAGGGATTTGAGCCACAGGCGCAAATTTTGGAGCACCAGTAATTGAAGTAATTGAAGTCAGAAACTGACTGGACCCAAGGGTTCGGCATCGGAGTTGAAGGAAACATTCTATGCCTAGTTTGTTGAAAAAAAGTCGGGAGTGTGTAATTCTTCGGGTACAAGATGACGGAGAGGGTCCTTCCGACTCCGCAACCCTGCCAAGTACTGCTTCGCTATAATTTAACAGAATATGCCTCAGCCCAAAATTCTTTAACTGGGACCGGTTGGCAGAACGCCACACTCCATCCAGCTGGCGCCGGGAGCGCCACACTCGGCACACTGGTCCTGCCACCGCCACTCTTTCCAGACTGGCTGGTGCCAACGGACGACCACTCCAGGCGTTTGCAGTGTCATATGTACGAACAAACGATTCACCCGCCCTCTCCTAATGATTACTATTGTAAAGTCCACACTCTACCTCATAGAGTTTTGGGCCGCTCCACATTTTATAAGCTAAATCAGCGTTTGGGTAGGCGACCGTAGGCCGAATATCTTGTAACGTTAGAGAATACAGGCATTCCTCGGCTTGCACGAGTAACTGGGGGACGCGCAACTCGAAAGTCGCGCAAGTCGAGTACCAGGTGCCAATTAACTATTCATTAAATTGAATTTTAGGTATCGACCCTTAATCGATTGGCCTCAAAACTTCCAGAACCTATTTTGTCTTTTAAAATGGAGTTTGCAGCAGGCTCGACATCATGGGATATTGCTTCTTACACGTTTAACACGGTCTGTAAAGCTGCAAAGCCGTAGCTTGTGTCAGGCGTTTCGGATCAGTCAAGCCTCGAAGGGTTAATTTCGGAGTCACGATCTATTATCCCAATCAATTACTTAATTTCAAGGTGTGCAGATATGCCAAATTCACTCTCCCAATAATAGCATCTCTTAAAGTATTGAGAATTTCGCAGATTTTCTTCGGTTTTGTTGAACAAGGCTTTAAATAATCTTCAAAAATTAATATAGAGCAGATTCAGATGTTATAAATTCATTTATGCAGCAATGGGTTAGTGAATTTTGGACAGGGAACAAGCCGATTCTACTTTTCAATGGCATAGTTCATCCTCTACAGATAGTATAGTTCTCTTGAATAACCGCGCTTGTCTAGAACACAGCTCGCGCAACCTGAGCTGTGTTCAGGTACCTATCGGTATGTATCGGTATATATCAACAACTAGCTTGTGCAAGATGAACTTGGCGCAAGTCGAAGAGTCCCGGTATTAACCGAAAATTAGAAGGGAAAAATTGTGACTGCAAAATACAGAAATATCCCACAAAACTTACAGTTCTTCCGGAAAAACTTTCCGTTGTGTTACAGGAGACCCGTAAATTTTCAAGGAAAACTGTCTTCATTTCTATAGTGTCACCGCAAAATTTCCCTAAAACTTACGGTGTTGCTCTAAAAACTCCGTAAATACGACAGCGTTGGCAAAAGCTAGAGCCAGGAGACTCACATCACTATTAGTTATTTTTTTTTATTTTAAAACTAGCTTCAGTAAATCTCTTGCAGATGGTGGGAAGGAGCGGCTTGAATATTATGTTGCTACAATGCGATATACGCACGGAGGGAAGCTAGAATATCACGCGCGAGCCAAGAGCGCATGCATAAAGGATTCTGCGAGCATTCCATCCTGAAGCTTATCAGGATGAAAACTATCATAACACCGCACCGGAAGGTGACATTGCAACGGAGGGCGACAGTGCAACGGAGTGTGAATTTGATAGGGTTCCAAGAAGCTTTCTTTAATGTAATAGGTAAGATCTCACAGGTACATAATGTTTTACATATTACAATAAAAACAAAAGCTCTTTGGTAGCCTTTCAAACTCACTCTGCGTTTCAATTTCACCCTCCGCTACGGTAGTTTTTGTTGAAGCCTGCATATTCTTTCAGAAGAATTGCGTTCACTACAATCCAGGATAAAGAAAACTGAACACGATTCGTAGTACCGCTGGAGAGATATTATTGAAAGGGGGTTAGCTGACCCTGCCGTTAAATACATTGATTTTGAAAGGGTGCCATCCAACTCTGCTTTAGACTCTGGAAGGGTGATAGCAAACCCGGCCTTTTCTCTCCAATATTGGCAAAGAGAGGTGGTACCTTAGGTTGCCCCAAGGGCCTTGGGCCGTCCCCAGCGAATATAAATAGCCTGCCTAAAGATTTCATAGGCTACCGCTGACAGTCTGATTATGACGGGACTCTGTTAGGGATATTGCATGTAGGAGCTTCCGCCAGTATGTCCCAAAACAACATCAAAGCAACACTTGCAGAGATTGGGGGCTCCACTGTTACACGACTGCTTGGCCGGCTCGGGCTAGTATTATTACTAGTAGTATAATACTAATCTTATTAAAACTAAACGTTCACGTACGGCATTATGAACACGCACTGAGACCTACGTAAGCATAAGCAATTTCCAGATGCCCAGGAGTGCTAAGGATACCCAGAGCGCGTTCGTTTGGTTGGCGAAGTTAAGCCTTTGAGGCTTGATTTGTCTCAATTACCGAATGCGTTTCCATTACCGAACGCAATAAGATTCCTACCTATATTCGGTAATAGATAAGCATTCGGTAATTGAGACATTACCCTAGTCTCTACCGTCCACCCACTGAACTGAGGTGCAGGCGCTGACCTTTCATCGGTTGCCCATGAAAGTTCTAGGAATTCGATTCCGCTCCTTAAAATGGAATTTACTGCCAGCTCAACGTCATTGGGTTGGTTCTGTGACGTTCAGGTCGATTCAAAGTTGTGAAGCCAAAGCTTGGGTTTGGAATTTCGGACGTGTCAAATCTCGAAGGTATTTTTGGCGGCCAATAAAACGCACCCTTTAATAACTCAAAAGATAAAAAGCTATTTACGGCGAAGTGGACCCAAGCATATCGATACGGCCGAACACGGATCTCGGTAATGAACTCCACGCCGACACACATCGGAGAATAGAGGAATAATCAATGAATTACGTACTATGGGACACTAGCACGCCGGAATCTTCTCAGCAAAGGAAATGCATGTAGTTCAAAGGAAATGGAAAGTTTCAAGAAAAGTTAAAAAGGAAATGCAGGTTCCTAGGGACTGAAACAACGCCAAAAATACAAAGAAGTTTCCCGGGAAAATATTATTCAGAAAGTCATTAATAAACCAAAAACATGCGCCATCTACCAGGGAACGTGGCTCGTCTTCAAACACATAACAAGGAGATACCGGCTCCTGTTTCTTTTTCGTCAACAGCAATATAGGCCTAACCGATACTTATCGCATGCCAGTTCTACAAAGTGAACCAAGATTCATCATTCTTCATATTGGCCTCTGGTTGTGACGTCACCAAGGGAGGCCCGGCCCGTGCACCATCCCAACACAACACAGTACAACAAAACTAGCACTGTCATGCACAAGCGGGAGATCCTCCGGATCGATGAGGACAGACGGAGAGGCGCAGAGCCTGGAGCCGCTGTGTACTCTATACAACGGGCCCACAGTTTGCTTGTATCCATTATGAAGCCGAGGCCGAGCTTTGTATGCCTAAGGGGATTCTGCACAGAATCATCAGTACCTAGCTACTCAACACAGAGCTGGTGATCGCATCTGGGTGATTCTATAGTGTGGTTCCTGTTAGGCGGCTCGCACACCAACGCACCTGTTTCCATGCAGTTAGTTGCATGCAACGTGAAACCTAGGTTGCACGCAACTATAGTTTCATGCAACTCAGTGAGCGCGTTTTGATGTATTTGCATTGAATGGTTGCATGCAACCGGATGCATTAGTGTGCGAGCCGCCTAAGGGCGTTCTTCAGCCATACGGTAATGGTGAGGCACTTGCTGCTTATGGGTGAGGCACTTGCTGCTTATGAGTGAGGCACTTGCTGCTTATGGGTGAGGCACTTGCTGCTTATGGGTGAGGCACTTGCTGCTTTTGGGTGAGGCACTTGCTGCTTATGGGTGAGGCACTTGCTGCTGATGGGCGAGACACTTGCTGCTTATCGGTGAGGCACTTGCTGCTTATGGGTGAGGCACTTGCTGCTTATGGGTGAGGCACTTGCTGCTTATGGGTGAGGCACTTGCTGCTTATGGGTGAGGCACTTGCTGCTTATGGGTGAGACACTGCCCCAAGGGGGCTACAGTTTTGCTCCCACACAACTTGACCCGATGGAAATTTTCGGGAGCCCTACAAACTAGAAACTAACACAGTTAATCAACTTTTGAGACGGCTATTAATCCTGGTTGGGTGAAGCGTGTTGTAATATCTCTCGCCACTCAAAAATTATGTCGCAATCACTACCCAGAGAAGCGGTAACGACGGTTGCGACACAGGTCGCGGTGACGGAGGTGCGGCTCAGAAACATCCAATTTGCATAGAACAACAAAATTGTCCAAATAGAGGGCACTCTGAGAGTGCATACCACCGCCAAGAATGGCGGCGGTAACAAAAAATTTAAATTGGTTCTGAAACCGTAATTTCCTTCGCATCAACATCAAAATAAAATCGTTGCGCCATTCGACAGAAGCTATTACCAGTTTTTGTAATTTTTGCGAAGATTCCTTCACAACGTTTTGAGTTATGATGCTAACAAACATTATGACAAACATGAGTCAAACGCACAAACGAACCACCCGATCATCACCAAAATTTAGTCATTTATGTCTTCTAGCATTAGTAACAAGTCATGTAAATTTTATAAGGAGCATTAATAATTTTCTGAGTTATTGCGCTAACAAACATAAAATCACCACAGCGATGAACAAAAGAACACATTATCGTAAAAATCTTGTCATTTACTCTTCGCAATATACCTAACAACTCACGTAAGTTTCATGAAAATCCGTTTATTACTTTTTGAGTTACGGCACTGCGAAGAATAGGCAGACAAACAAATGCACTTTCACCAAAAGTTAATTATCAGTTAGTGTTAACATGCCTAAGAATCCCTGTAAATTTCGTGAAGATCCGTCCAAAATTGTACGAGTAATCTTGGTGACAGACAAATAGGCAGACAAACACATACTTACCTCCTTGGCGGAGGTAACAAGCAGTAAACTCTGTAACTCGAAGTTAAATAAGTACAATTAGGGTGCAGTCGATTGGTCGCTCATTCTAAGACGTCGAGGCTTGACTAATCCGAAATTTCCGAGAGTTAGTTGGCTTCGACATGCTTAATCGAGTTCCAGGCGTTAACCCTAAGACAAATTTCCACGATTTTTCTAAAAATTTAACGCTGCTCGGTAAAATAGAATTCTATGCGGGCTCAATGTAATTGGGATACTGTTAACACGCTCAACGCGATTAGAAGTGTTATATATGCGTTTCGCACATACAACATTGCAATGTGTTAGCCTCAACATTCAAATGTATAGACGCATTCCTGTATCATGTGAGTTCGTGTCTGGCGAAAGTAGCCACCGTCTTTCAGGTGAGAAGATCTCAGATTAGGAACTTAAAAGGTCGTTTATGACACCGTACAATATGTGCCTTTTACCAGCATTGCTTTTTGAGTGACAGCCAAAGTTATTAGGGACCTTCTGGCCGGAACCTCTATCAGTAAAAGCTTCCTGTTAAAAACCTGTAGCCAGAGTTTCGGAGGTATTTGTTAGTCTCATAAACGTACAGTAATTTACCAGCGGACTTCCGACTCGATTCTGGCGGAACCAACCGGTGTTCTAAATGACGCCGGCAATCAGATATTTAAAGGCGCTTGTACTTTCAAGCGTCAGCTTATTCGGTACTTAGCCTTACTGTACCAACATTGTCTACTGCATTCTGCTTGTAGCACTTATTCAGATGTAGACCTTGTACTTTGCTGTCTGCATCTATCAAGTAGCATGTTGCTAGTTATTATTGAATCATATCTTCTAAGTCTGGTATAATAAGATATAAATAAACTAGCAGATCTTTACGACGGTCCTTCACCATCCAGCACTGTAGCCTGATTACATTATTCTGCATTGAAGTTCACTCTCGCAACCAAGTATGGTGACGAACTCAACTAGAACTCACCCACGCACACAAGTTGAATATATTACACGAAGTTGCAAAACCAACAATCTTGACCGAAGTTCTGGCAAGAATCTAGCCTCAAATCCTAGTTTAGTGAACGAATCAATTGAATGCGACCTTAGTCCGGGCTCTATAATGAAAGCTACCTACCGTCATCACCTAACATTATTACTATCGACATTGCACAGCTCGTGGGTAGATGGAGCTCTCAAAAGCGCATATCGAATTGCGGTGACCCTTTTCCACGCCTTTTCCTTGGTGCCGTAGTCCAAATATTTCGTGATTACAACACGCCTCCGGGAACATTGAAAGATGTTACGAGGTGGTCTACGAGATTGTGGTCTACGATACATCATGCTGTGTTAGGTTAGTTAAGAACAAGTTAAGACTACAAAGACGTTGTGAATGTCGTCACCTTCAGGCCAGCGACCCACAAAGTTTTGAAGGACGCAGACATCCACACACAGAAACAATGAAAACTATACATTCTCGCGGATATCTCGCGGGCCGTAAATAGGTTGGCTTCAGTTAAGAATATATGCCCAACTTAACTAATAGGTTAAGGTAGAGGTAAAATCAACGTGACTGCACACCTGCACAAGGATATACGCACCTGTTCGTGCTGCTCATAAACATCCACTAGCTTCAGATAATGCACGGCTGTAGTCAAACACATATTGTCAGAGCCATGACACATATTAAACCTGGATCCTAAGTAGGCAACATGCTCCACCAGAACAGGAAAAAATTCTGTGCCTCAGCCCACATGTCCAGCAGCTGATGGCATTTCCCAATTAGAATAAGATTATAATAATGAAATGAAGAGGCGCGGGTCAATCCAGGCGACCTGGCGCCGCCCTGGCCAATATTGCAGGCCGGAAATGAGGGAATGGATGCGGTCAATTGGATGGGATCCGATTGGGGCGATATTGGCAGGTTGGGAAATGGATCGTCGGTATTAAAGAGACAATAATGAGGAACCAAAATTATGCTATTATGCCAGGTACGTAGTGAGTTAGTTTGTTAAGATGGTACTTACTAGCGGAGTAGGTAATGTGGACAGGAAGGAAAGACTATATTTCTTTTTTGACTAGTATCAGCTATTAGCCTATACGGCGTCGTCAGGAAAGAAAGATGTCTAGAAGGACTGACCAAGGCTTCGAAAACCTGCAAGTTCCCTGAAAGCGGGCGAACCCATTTAACTAATCGTAATCGACACTAACGCAACTGCAAATGGCAATGGGAATGAATTCTCAAGCATACGCCAGAGTATCTGAGTCAAACAAAATAAGCGATCACGTCAAGTTGGGCTTACAGTTTAAGGAGTTGGCTATTACAGTATTAGTACCCTGGGGGTAGGGACCGACCGGGGCCCCAGCCCCGGCAAACTCAGGCCTTTTTCAGCCCCTCGGCCCCGGTTAATCAAAAATTGCTTACCTCGGCGCCGGCCCCGGCTTATCGATACCGCCCCCGGTCCCGGCTTTACAAACTGTGAAAACCGGAGGCTTGGCCGGGGCTTTTTTTTTGGGGGGGGGGGGAAGGAAAACACTTAACAAGCAATAAAACAAGGTTTCTGTGGAAGCCAATTTTTTGGGGTAAGCTGATTCATTATGAGTTACGATTGACCAATATAACAATATACTGTCTTAAACTACTGCCAGTGCAAGAAATTCGGCCCTGGCTATTTAGTTTTGGTCGCCCCGGTGCCCTCAGAGGTACCGTATATTCTGGCAGGCCCTTTCCCTGCCACAATATGTTCGCGCATCACGCATCCAAGGATCCCGAGTGCCTTCTCCGCAGGGGATGTAGCATCTGGCCGCAGTTCTTGCTGAAACGGTTAGTTTTGTAGAGTTAGGTAGGTTCTCTATATTTCCCCTTCTGTTCCGCGAGGTGGGCCGCCGAATGGTGGTAAGCGACTCATCTCATGTGACTCCTATCTGCTCCCGTGTGGGGAGCCACTGAAGGGACCCCCGAACGAGTGTTCACTTTCTTCTGTCTTCTTCTCTTTTTGTTCTTCGTCTCCTTCTCTGCGCCGCACGGCAGAGCAAATCGTTCGGCAGAGCCGTCTATAGTTGGAGATGCTCGCGCCCTATTTTTTATTTATTTATTTTTTAAATCACATCAAACTGGCGACGTAGGAACGGAGAAACTCCATGAGGTTAACAAACCCCCACGCAACCAGCCCAGCGGGTAAAAAAAACAAAAGAATGAAAAAAGAAGATCCGAGATCACAGAAAAGCTCTGTGTACAGATCGTTTAAAGCTGCCAATACCAGCACCAGCAAAGACAGAGCCATCAAGACCATTCAAAACATCCACACACGATGGAAAAAACGAACGGGAATACTGGCCCGTACGGCATCGTAACGGTTCCAAGGCAA
>LQNS02278122.1:3150335-3167198 GCA_001587735.2 Parhyale hawaiensis | reverse complement strand
TTAATATAGGCCTAATATACAGGAGTAAACTCCTCTGTATACACATATAGCAATATGCTATGTGGGCCATAAATTAGGTAGGGTTGTAAAAGGCTTTGTGTTGAAATACCAGAGTGATCCTACAATTTGTTTACGAATTATTAGCGAAAAACAGCGTAACACGGCCAGTGAAAACCATAATAGTCGGGAAATAAGAGGAAGAACGAATAAAGCATGTGCAAGTAGGAGTATGAAATCGGGAAGGAAGCAAAGGAGGCACGAAAGAGAAACGTCCCGAAGGCCTAGCTAATGGCTGAGGTAACCTAACGAGCCTCACCCTACAGGTCACATATGGTTTTTGTGGTCTTTCTTGCCTTGAGTATGTTAATTGGAACAATTTAAGACAATTTACATGAATAACGTTTCCGTCGTAAAAGCTTAGTTTTCGAAATATATGACGTTGAAGTTCCCATTGTTTTTCTATGGGAGAAAGTAACAGGCGTCGTTTTAAGCTTGCTAGCGACCTAATAGGAACTTAACCAAACCTGCCCTAGCCTAACCTAACCTGTGTCATTTTCTCCAATAGAAAAACAATGGGAACTTCAAAGTTATATATAACGAATACTAAGCATTTGCGACAAAAACGTTATTCATGTAAATAGTCTTGAACTGACCTAATTAACATACTAAAATCAAGAAAAAAACAAGTTTGAGTTGAAGTAAAATAATACCCTTTATTTTTGGCCACTCCAGCTCCAAGTCCCGCCCCCGGCTATTTGGTTGTCACCCCAGCCCCGGCTATTTGGATTGTCACCCCGGCCCCGTCTAATTGATTTTTGATTGCCCTGGTCCCGGCTATTCGATTTTTGGTTTCCCCGGCCCCGGTTATTCCAAAATCGTCGCCCCGGTTTTTCCAAAATCGTCGCCCCGGTCGTTCTCTACATGGGGGAGACTGTGATTGGGCAGGTACCAGTTAGTCCACACTAGGTTGGAGCCGCGCAAAGTCGCCCCGTCGCTGCGTCCTCGAGCTCGAAAGTTGTGGTCTTGCTTTTGTAGGTACTCTAGGTGGAGACTTACAGCAGGTTGAATTGGGCACCGGAATTAAACCTACGAGGCTTGATTTGTCCGAAACTTCAAACAGGCGCAGTGGCTGCGGCCCGCTGCATTGCGTATCAGGAATTGACCCTTAACTGGTAGCCCCTGATACTCAAAGAAACTGTTGTCTCTTGAAATGAAGTTCTCAGTCAGCCCAACATCGTCATCAACGCTTTCCAGTTTTCAACACGATGCAAAGTTGCCAAGCCAAAGCTTGTGTCTGACATTCCGGGCAAGTCGAGCAAGCCTCAAAGAATTGATTTCGGCGCTCAACTGAACGAGCACTTAATTTCCTTCTGACTACTTGCATTAGTGTTCTTCGAAAATTGAAATTAAAATTCAGCCCTTCAAAATTTCATAAAAAAGAAAAAAGAAAATTTGTGGAAAGTCGTGTAGCAATTAAAAGTCAACAGCTTTAACTCATATAAAGGTTTTTGGACCATGGCTAATCCACGAATGCAAGGGAGGCGTAGGCTTCGTTACTTTGGATTGGGCATTCAAGCGGCAATGTTAACTCGATTACCTAAACTCAATCGTGAGCTTGTTTCTAGCCGTCTGAAGAGTAATCGGTTCGATATTAACACACCCGATCTACAACAGTGAAACCAAAGCTCAACAAGGAAATTTTCAGACAAGCTCAAACTAATAAGATTAGTTTAAATGGAGCAGCTCCAATCGACGACACCTTCAGTTAGTCGGTGATGTTTATGGATTCCGTTTTACACAGCTACAACTTATAATGCTGGAACTACAGAGTACAATCGCACGCTCCACTTACCGAGTGGACGCTCAACTTGCACCTCTTCCCGATTAGACAGAAAAGTTGGTAGCTATCGCAGATACCCGAGGAAAGTACTTTAGTCAAAGGAGGAGCGATCTGAACGTCGTCGACATTCGCACGTATCCATGATACACGCCAGGGCTAAGAAGCAAATGGAGCGCACGACCAAGAAGCGCCCAGTTCATTTGGCCAACAGAAGCAGCGCACACATAAGCGGCAGCACGGAAGGTAAAAACCGACACGCGATTGTGGAGCAGCAACGTAAACAGAGCGACGGTTGGTGCTCAGCCACGCCCTCTTGCGGCGGCCGTACGTACACAATGAGAAAATTATAGGCGTTTGATGGACATCGTGTAAAGAATATTTTTTTTAATATGTTCTTGCGCCCTCTCTAAAATTAACTCGCGTGATGGCGAAGCATGACATTCATGTGAAATATGTGCAGCCAATCAAGGTATACTGAATTTGTGCAACTCATTGGTGTATGCGACTAATTTATACCTCAAACATTTATCGAAGGGTTTTCGGAACGATAGAAATTCAAGATCTTGTTGAGGACGCGAATATCGCCAGTGCGTCACTGAAGATAGTTTGATCTTCTCACATATCCTCGACCCAGGACTAGGAAGGTTGCAACGCCATATTAATGAACTAGATTACCAGCGATGTCAAAACTGACAGAGAGGAAGTTTTGAAGAGCCGTCTTCATCTCACATTCTTCCGGGAGACAATGCAACAAAAGCCAACTAAAACTGTCATATGAGACATAAGAGATGAATGAGTGCTCTCTATGTCAATTCATCTATAGCAGCACAATCGTAGTCCACCTTCAAAGAAGAACAGAAAACTGTTACATTAGCAAGTAGTAAAACTTTGCTGAATTAAATTAATTCCCTTCCCGTCAAATGAATACAACAAGCTAGATGAATTGTGTCTGCTGCCCCGTGAAAAATCATCGCTTCGTCTGTGCTTTGTCAATCGGCTACTGAATTTATACGTCGTGAACTAAGAGCAAACATATGTTCCGATGCATGGAGAAACTGCTATTATGAAAATCAGATTCATGGCCGCGATAAGAGAAGCTGCAAATATCTTCGTTGTTTCTATGTAAGGAGCTGTATCAAGCAAGAAATGCATTCAGATAATAAAGGAATAAGGATTTCTCTTTTGCCCTCTTCCGCAACGTGGTCATCGACCTCTAACGCAACTTAACTACGAAATCTGCAATTTAAGACTGCAAACTGTCCCATGTTTCGCCTATTTCGTAAAGATGAGGACACGTAATGAATACGCGAAGCGTTTTCTTATGTTGAGAGAATAGCAACACCAAAAGAGAAAACTGGAAAAGTAGAAAGCAGTTCCATGTTGCACGGAAACCTTCAAAAATGCGCCAACGAAACTCTGACAACTAATTATTCTTTGTGTTATCTCTTCGGTTGTTAGTGCAGACAATCTAAAAACAAGAAAAGTAATCAGATTTCACAATGTAAATAACAGTAACAGAATGTGAATAACAACAACAACAGATGAAATACAGTGAAATAAAATTCAAATTTCGGACCAATTATTTGGGCCCGCTCGCCTTACAAAGATCATATTTACCAAATAACAGTCACCCCTCATACAAATCAGCAGTCGAGGTTTTCTATGGCGTTTTTCTTCACCAAAGAAAACTGTTCAGCCGAAACTGAAATCTTCGTTTACGCCCTTCGGTTACCTTTCTCATTAGTGTAAGTTCTACAATAGACTTACGTCTTACGGGACTTTCCGAAATAGCTTCGTTCACAGAAGATAGATGTTCTCCATTAGTGAGGAGGTAAGTTATCGGTTTTACGCGAATTCTCCATCAGTCCGCCGAGCACTTTTTATCCCACCAGTATTTCCCGAAAGCAGCAATTATTGATATTTAAACCAACTTTTAGCTCTTGTACATATATAACCTATCTTAGAGTCTTAGACCCAGGTTCATCATAAGCACATCACCTTCGAATGACTAATTCCCATCGAGATAATAAAGTCCGTGGTGCACAACTTGCGTGAAATTTCTACCGTTAGCGTGGTCCAAGACTAACTTTAGTTCAAGCTCCATCACGTTTATTTTTTTGTCATGGGTTGGTCTCAGAGTTTAATTAGACTTGTTAAGGCAAATTACCCCCGTCAAGGAGGTTATGCTTTTGCCTGTGACCGGCCATGTGTATGTCGGTTTTTCTTTCTTCTTGTTTTCCGTGTTTCTCAATAATATGTCTCCATAAGTTTTGGACGGATGGATTTTCAAGAAATTTACAGGAATTGTTAAGAATGTTTGAAGGAACAGATGGTTGGCAATACCGGTGATATAGGTGCGCATAAATGACAATGCATAGGTAATATAAAATAATACTTCTCTCGCAGTCATGCACAATGATAAGCAATAACTGCCCACAGATAATATTAATCATTATCTATCATTGCATAGAGTCGAAGAATGAATTATACACGCACCATTTCCTTTGTCGGTCTAATTACTAGCAACAAATCTCATGACCGCGCTACAGGTTCAACATTACGATTGTAATTACCGAATATTCATGGCTCGCGCACTGGAGAGAAAACGGTAACTGGACGAATTCAAACGTTATTGCTCGACCAAAGTTCGTACGATAGTCTTTCTGCGTTGCTCAATTGAGTAAAAAATAAAATATAGCGCACCAAACATAGATTATCAGTACAGTAGAACGAGGACTTTCAGAAAAGGAGGAAGTTCCTGAAACAGAGACGTCCTGAAACTGACGCTTCAGGAAACTGATGTGGCAATACAGGAAATGCGGCAATGTAGGAAATGCGGCAATGTAAGAAATGCGGCAATGTAGGAAATGCGGCAATGTAAGAAATGCGGCAATGTACGAAATGCGGCAATGTAGGAAATGTGGTAATGCAGGAAATGTGGCAATGTAGGAAATGCGGCAATGTAAGAAATGCGGCAATGTAGGAAATGCGGCAATGTAAGAAATGCGGCAATGTACGAAATGCGGCAATGTAAGAAATGCGGCAACGTAAGAAATGCGGCAATGTAAGAAATGCAGCAATGTAGGAAATGTGGTAATGCAGGAAATGCGGCAATGCAGGAAATGTGGCAATGCAGGAAATGCGGCAATGCAGGAAATGCGGCAATGTAGGAAATGTGGCAATGCAGGAAATGCGGCAATGCAGGAAATGCGGCAATGTAGGAAATGCGGCAATGCAGGAAATGTGGTAATACAGGAAATGCGGCAATGCAGGAAATGCGGCAATGTAGGAAATGCGGCAATGTAGGAAATGCGGCAATATCGGAAGTGCGGCAATATCGGAAGTGCGGCAATGTAGGAAATGCGGCAACGTAGGAAATGCGGCAATATCGGAAGTGCGGCAATGTAGGAAGTGCGGCAATGTAGGAAATGCGGCAATATCGGAAGTGCGGCAATATCGGAAGTGTGGCAATGTAGGAAATGCGGCAATTCAGGAAATGCGGCAATGTAGGAAATGCGGCAATGTATGAAATGCGGCAATGTATGAAATGCGGCAATGTAGGACATGTGGCAATAAAGGAAATGTGGCAATGTAGGAAATGTGGCAATAAAGGAAATGTGGCAATGTAGGAAATGTGGCCGCAGCGGGCCGTTTTGAGCGACTAGGACAATGGAGCAGTAAAATTTTACAGACAGCACAAGTGGCGGCGGTGTTAACCAGAGGAGAGCGTTCCAAAAAGGTGAAGGAAACAGTTAACGCTGTAGAATTTGGCATCACAAAAAGGAGACCCACATCTTAGCCTACTTCTGAGGAGTTACTTTGTAGACACTGGAGAGAGTAGTCTACGTCTTATATATAAACCCGTAGCCCAGTGCCAGGGCTGACGACGCCGTTCAAGTTAGGGGGATTTCGAGGCCAAGCTGGGGAACATGTCCCCAAAATTTGGGATGTACAGCATGAGTAATCTTCATTAGTAGTCACTGGAAAGGGGCACTAGCCTTGGGAGGTCTATCGGGCATTCCGTTAATACGAAGCCATAGCACTGACTATTTGTGGTCGACTGCAGCCGCAAAATCTCTGGAACCATATGCACATTTACCTGCAGCGAAAACCAAGACAAGTTTTCCAGTTAGGGTGCGCTGTTCACACAATTTATGTACCTTTACCGCGTAAACAATGAAATTGCGGAAGAAACTCTACTAATAACGCATGCGGCGGCTAGCGTTATTTCCCGCTCACATGCCGTCGCCCCAGTGCAAGTGATAATTAATAACGACTCAGAGTTAACACATCATGAAACTGAAATTAAATAGTACCGAAAAACTTTTCAGATTTGATTTTAAATCACACGTTGCGTGCAAATAGTACAGTTAAAAGTAAATTCTAGTAGTGTTTTTTTTTAATTTTGAAGGTATTTCTGAGCTTACCTAGCTAAAATAGACGAGCAAGACTTGGCAACACTGACTGTAAACACGAGCGGTCGAGATTTTACGAGCCCCAGCGGGCGGAACGGAAGGACACCTCGTGGCCACCGGCGGCAGAGAGAGTGGCGGCAGCGGCGGCCAGAGGACGAAGGCCGCGCAAGTTTCCGGTCTTGGGATTACAAGGAAAATTTTCCTGTACTGATGCAACGCAGGGAAAATTTAGGGTAACATTTACAGTTCACGGAAACGGAATTCTAATTTTGGGAAGCAATTTCGGTTTGTGATGTTTTAAGTATTCCACTGTCTTCAAAAATTATAGGTAGTTAGCAAATGTTGCTTATGAGAACAATTCTAGTTTGTTCCAATAATTCCAGCTGGTTTAAAGTTTATTGGAACAATTCAGGTACTTGGGACGCAATTCAAGAGAACAGGGACGCAATTCAAGAACAGGGACGCAATTCAAGAACAGGGACGCAATTCAAGAACAGGGACGCAATTCAAGAACAGGGACGCAATTCAAGAACAGGGACGCAATTCAAGAACAGGGTCGCAATTCAAGAACAGGGACGCAATTCAAGAACGGGGACGCAATTCAAGAACGGGGACGCAATTCAAGAACAGGGACGCGATAGGCAACAGGAATATGCAATTTTAACAAAGGAAAAAGCACAAGAACGGACAAAAAATTCTAGCAGATGGAAACAATTAGGGAATGCTGAAAAACTTCAATTACAGGAATTGAATTTCTCCCTGGGGAAGCAATTTCAGTTCTATGAAGCAATCCAAAGGTCACTTTTCGGAAACAGTTGAAATAATAATGTAGGGGAAATAGCCGGTTATAGTACGCGGAAGCAATTCTATATATTCAAGTGATAATGTATATATTTATTTAGATAAACTATTTCTCATTAGCTATACTGCGATCGATTTGTAAACGCTTTCATTAACACCAGGCAGAGAACCAATTAATCTTCGTTCATCAAATGGAAGTAATAAAAAACAGCATCCCATGCACTTAAGCATCCTCGAAGAATTATTCTGGGGTAGTTTCCTGTAATTTTTGCAAATTTTAAAAAGTCGATCCATCGTTTTTACTTGAGAACAAATATCGGGTGACAGCACAAATCCAATACTGCATAGATCCAAAGTGCTGGTAGGTACACTTCATTTCCACCTGCTTGAAAAATGTCTTTAACGGTGAAATTAGTCTCAATTAAACACTCATGATTTTCTGGTGTGGAGGTGTAATTACCAATGACTGTATAACTAGTAGCTATAGGTGCACTCAGTTCGCTATATAGATGTAAAAAGAGCTAAGATTTTTGCTTTTCTCCGCGTAGGCTACAAGTGGAACACACACAAAAAATACGGTTAAAAGTCAGTCGGCTAACAATATACCGAGTCGCTATTGATTTCATTCGTTCATTCGCAAAGAGGCGGAGGAAGGGTGAAGACCTTAATATTAACTCCATGTAGGTAGATTACCTACCAGTGAATAACAGATAGATTGTTAAATAAGTTTCTAGCCACGATCTCAGGCTAAAATGATTCATCTTACGACAAAAAAAAAAAAAAAAAGTTCGAGCCGTAGTTTGACGAGCGGCGAAGACAGAATAACGAAAAAGTTTGATGAATAAAAACTCCGCAGCAACAAATTGTTCGCATGGAAGAGCAAGGCAAAGACAGCTACCGTCATTCTTCAAACAATCCCAAGAGCCATGTAAAGCGCAGTGTCATCTTCACGAATGTGATGACCTCCAGGGTGGAACCGGTCGTGATCAAGCAGAACCTGGCATCCTGGTACCTTCTCGGGTTACCAAGCGCAGTCCCAGGTGGTACCATGCGGTGTCAGGTAGTACCAATCGCAGATCATTCAAACATTATTATTGTTGTTATATTGAAAAGTTCAAGACTCAGTTTCTAAAACAAAGGCAATATCATAGAGGAATAGAGAAGGGTCATATAGTATGACGATGGACGCGTGGAACCCATGCAATGGTGTGCTCCGACGCAGGGCCAACGCGCATGGGAACAATAAGTCAGGAAAGAAGAGGATGAGTCGATGAAAGTAAGATCAGTGGGAGTAAGAAATTGGAAGGAAGCAAAGTGGGCACGAAAGACAGACGTCCCGAAGGTAGGCTAACGGCTAAGGTAACCTACAGTGTCAGCTAAAGGAGCTGCTTCCCAAACCGTAGGATGGGCGAACTTAATTAAATAAACTAACCCAATGGCCCATCATATGCCTCCTTGGGGGGGGGAGAGGATCGATATTTATACTGCATCAGCCCTTATCTACACTCAATGACGAAGCAAGCTCTGCTGAATTTTTTATTGTGAAATAATTTATGTAGGTGCGAAAATGTTGGTGTAGGAGGTATCTCTGACACAGGGTTTTTCTACTTTCAATGATTTTTGTAGCAGCAAACTTCCTGTTAATGATTCGTGTGTAAATAGAAAATTCGTATAATCATTATGCACTAAAAAAAATGAGTTTAATAACAAGATCCTGCCTTATTTTCATTTATTTCAGAGGTTATGGAACCTATTGAAAATACGAAGATCGTCCATATAAATTTACGGGTGATATAATCAAACCCAATGACGCGAAAATAGTGCAATCACCGAAATTTTAATTCTTCCTCCACATACAGGATACTTTATACGAAATTTTCCACGAGTCTCACATAAAATTAACAAATGTATAGACTAGCACAAAATTAACGAATGTAGGTATAGACTAGCAGAAAATTAACGAATGTGTAGAGTAGCAGAAAATTAACGAATGTATAGACTAGCAGAAAATTAACAAATGTATAGACCAGCAAAAAATTAACAAATGTAAGTATAGACTAGCAAAAAATTAACAAATGTATAGAGTAGCAGAAAATTAACGAATGTCTAGACTAGCAGAAAATCTAGAGACCTACAATGATCCAATTTTCCTGACTAATTGAGAAAAAGTTTCTCTATTTGCATTACCAAAATAAAACTAAACTAGAGCACTCTGGGAGCGGATACTTCCGCCAAGCGAGGCAACGGTAGCAAGAAAATTCAAATTGGCTCTGAAACCATAATTTTCTTTGTTTAAACTCCAAAATCTAATCATTTGTGCCTTTTGATAGTAATAACAGCTTGTGCAATTTTCTTGAAGATCCGTTCATAACTTTATGAGTTATACTGCTAACTAATGTTATGACAAACATGAGTCAAACATACAAACAAACCGATCTGCACCAAAATTCAATCATTTATGTCTTTTAATATTACTAACAACCCCTATAAATTTCATAAAGATCCATTCATTATTTTCCAAGTTATTGTGCTAACAAGCATAAAATTAAAACAGTGACGAACGAACAAAAGGATCACTACAAAAATTTGGTCATTTACTCTTAGTTATATACCTAACAACTCATGTTAATTTAATCAAAATCCATCCATAACTTTTTGAGTTATGGCATTGAGAAAAATGAGGCAGACAAACAAACAAACGGATGGACATATCATCACTAAAAGTTAATCATCTGTTCCTCCTGACATACCTTACAATCCCTGTAAATTTCATCCAAATCGGTTCATAACTTTTTGAGTTATCTTGGTGACAAGACAGACCTAGGGACAAACATACAAACACGACGAAAACATAACCTCCTTGGCGGAGGCAATAAACGTCAGGCGACTCGCATTCGCATGTCGACAAAAGACCTCTTTGCAGATTTCTTCAAACATTGCAAGCCAACTTTGTTCTTTTCTATTTGACTAATATAAAAAAATAGGTTGAAACCCACATTCTCAATTTGCATTAGTTTTTTTATAGACGGTAATTTCAGAAAGCGGACAAATATTTTTCCTCTTCTAGGTTCATATTTTGAAAACGTGAAAATAGGACACCTTCACGAGCATTCGTCATTAGCGCCTAGTTACGAATCATTACTATTATACTAGCCACGGAATGCAGCACCACATCTGCACAAGATGGGTGACGTGCATAACGCCAACTAGACCTTGTCTGAATAATCATCAAGGTAAGGTATCATGGTATCAATATCTGTAATTATCTGCACGATTCATTTTCAGCATCCGCTAGAAAAAAAAAACTCGCTGAAACAATTCTTCAGAACACGCAAGCGCACAACCATGCACATATAACGTCCGTCTCTGCTCCTATGGTTTAAACCAACAAAAAAAAAACATGGTTTTTTGGTTTATTTGGTTTTCATTCGGTTTGTTAGGTTTTTATTCATAAATATTGCAAAATAAACAGTTTTACTTCTAGCAGTTATTAAATTTTATTTACACTATTGCCTATGTTTATTAAAAAGCTATTACCTATTGAATTCTGTGTTATTTCATTTTAGAGATGCATTACTAATAATATTCTGGTATGCCTGCAGCCACTGAAAATTAGAAGTAGAAGTTGAAGTTTCCACTAGATAGCTAGTGAGCTCATGAGAAGGATGTGGCCATATAGCCATTTCATTTTCTTAACTGTAATACCTACTCTCTCTTTAATTAGCTGGTAGCTAGCCATTTCTGTCAAGTTTTCTTTTTATTTTGAAGTGTTGAAGTGTTTTTCAAAGGATTTTATAGCTATTTCACTTTCTTCAATTCATTACTCTATTTTTCATTAGCTAGTAGTTAGCTAATTCTGTCAAGTTTTATTTGTAATTTAAAGTGCTTTCAAGTTTTTCAAAGGATTTTACATTGCAATCCTGATAAATCATAGCTTCTCTGCAGTTTGAATACTAAATGTAGCCACAGCAAGTACAGGTTCTCTGCAAACTGCTTTTTTAACCCCCTTTTCTTTGTGTTGAAATGAAGCGACTAAGATTGTTGATGATTGGCTAACTACATGTTTACAAAGCAGAAAACCCTTTAAATGTTAGAAAAAATTCCTAAAAATAGAAAAAACAACAAAATATTAAAAAAACATGGCTTTTGGTTTAAACAAAAAAAAAAATAATACATGGTTTTTGCGAACCCTGCTAGAGCAGGAACAAAAGCTTTGCTTTTTGAATGATTATTACGGAAACAAAGTCTGAAAATATGTTCCAAGTCAGACAGTAAATCCTTAGCCAGTGACCAGAAGCATCTAAAAAATTAAAATTTGACTTCTTCGCATCCCACCCAAGGCCGCCGTATCATGGCTGATTGCCGTTCCCTAATACTGACGTCACGCACGGGTCTACAGACTGACGGAGGGACAAGCACAACTGTAATTGAGATGATTGAATATCACCGACCCACGATCGGTACTTAATCTTTAGTAAAACACCGGGTGAATAATCACATCCTCATGGCGCCG
This sequence comes from Parhyale hawaiensis, assembly GCA_001587735.2. Taxonomy (NCBI): domain Eukaryota; kingdom Metazoa; phylum Arthropoda; class Malacostraca; order Amphipoda; family Hyalidae; genus Parhyale; species Parhyale hawaiensis. The sequence goes on along the minus strand of LQNS02278122.1, from coordinate 3,155,629 downwards.
GTGTCCAAGCAATAAATGCAGCAGAAACGTGATGCGACGACATGCGGCTGGCACGTCATTCATGCTATATATGCAGTTTAAATATATATCAGAACGACGGGTGAACTGCCCACCCTCGATTTATTGTGTGTGAATGCATGTGTGGTTGACTAGAAATTTTCCATACAGACGGCGTATCGACGTCTGTACTATAGTGTTACTTTAATAAGATATTATCTTTATTGGTGAATATCGTGCTTTGAGCTTTATGTGAGATCGATAATATGAGTTGTTTGCAAATTAGTATTTCTTTAAATACAGATGTTTTATCTAACAACTATATTATGATCCAGAATTCGCTCATTGGCCGTGACGTCACAGAGATTTTTGTCACGTGACAAGATAACCTTAACCCTTTTGGTACTGACGGCATTTCTAGATGCCAGTAGGCTATCCAGTTTTGATTACTGCACCAGCGCGTTGTCTTTCTATCTCTGGAAATTTGGACAAAAATTTCAACTAAAAACAACAGATGCCGGCGCAAAGTTACAAAAACAAAGTAATTTTTACAACGCGAGGGCAAAATTAACAAACGCACGAGCAACGTTTAGGTCACCAAATATTTTCTACGACGCGACCGTAAAATAACTGAAGCAGGGGCAAAGTTCCGGTAACATAATATTACCTACGACGCGACCGTAGGATTAACAGACGCACGAGCAAAGTTCTGGTAACAAAATATTATCTACGACGCGACCGTAGGATTAACAGACGCACGAGCAAAGTTCTGGTAACAAAATATTATCTACGACGCGACCGTAGGATTAACAGACGCACGAGCAAAGTTCCGTTAACAAAGGCTCGTTTAATGGTTAGATTATCAAACACTAGCACCAGGAGCGACGCCCCCCGTATACAAGAGACGCTGATCAATACATGGCTCATTAAAGGTCCTGCAAAGTGCATGGAGCGACAGGGCAGTGTGCTTGAGTCGAAAATATGCCAGGAGACGTGTGTCGAGCGGGTGCCAGGATAAGTGTGTCGAGAGGGTACCAGGATACGTGTGTCGAGAGGGTACCAGGATACGTGTGTCGAGAGGGTACCAGGATACGTGTGTCGAGACGGTGCCAGGATACGTGTGTCGAGAGGGTGCCAGGATACGTGTGTCGAGACGGTGCCAGGATACGTGTGTCGAGAGGGTGCCAGGATACGTGTGTCGAGACGGTGCCAGGATACGTGTGTCGAGAGGGTGCCAGGATACGTGTGTCGAGACGGTGCCAGGATACGTGTGTCGAAAGGGTGCTAGGATACGTATGATGACACTTCTGTTCAGAGTTGGCCGTATGCGAGCCACGTTGTAGCATGTCGCTACACAAGCAGAAACATAATTCGCCAAAGAACACTGGTAGCAAAATAACACGGCCTGGTGTGAACAGGGTTAAGATAAGTGTGTTGCGCGAAGACCCGTCTGCGGTGTTTGAACAAGTGTTAGCGGTTTCTAAACCGAAATACAGGCGACCTCACAACTCGACTACCTGGAAACTGGTTCCCTCAAAAGATGAACAAACAGAAAAACTTAAAACTTGAATAGTTTCCTAATTACACAATTCTATTTTAGGGTCTACTGTAGTATATATTGCTAAACTGGTTTTGTAAGTAATTTTAATGTTATTGTATATCAGCACGCTCAATATCGATTTTTATAGTTGAATCAGAGAAATGTTGGGTTCTTGTTCCAGAAGCTTTTGTCTAATGAAACAAATAAAACGCTGCAAGCAAATGCCAAATAACACCGCCGTTCATTAATCAAAGTAGAGAATCCGCGCGGTCAAAAATGACAGCGAGAAATTCGTAATGACCCTTCTTCACTTATCGCACTTTTGCTGATACAACTGCCAGCTTAAAGAAACTGGAAGATGAGCGTCACAAATGTTTAGAAGCAAACCCTACTTTTCCTTGTCTGACAGAGAAAATTAATTGCTTTTTCCAGGCAGTGAAAGAATCACTGAAAATATTAATTTCGATCGGTAGCTATTATGAATACGCCACGATATCACATAGGTCCTATTTTGCTTAGCGAAAAATTTGTCAAGACGATTGAAAAAACATTAGAAGATTAACTGATTGGTCCATCGACATTATCTGTGAGAAGAAATTTGGAACGACGAGAAGCACTCCGAGAGCGCATACCTCCACCCAGCATCGCAATGTTAACGAAAAACTGAAATGGGTCCTGAACCCAGGATTTCTTTTTGACGATCACCACAAGTTGGTTATTAGCGCCTTTCAACATTCTTACAGTTTTGCACTTTTCTTCAAGATCCATCCATATTTTTTTCAGCTACGCTCGGTCAAACAATGACAAGCGTATAGTTAGTTATAGTCAGGAAGTTTAAGCCTCCGTTTCCGAGCGCAACGATATCGCAGAGGAAAGAGCAAGGGACATATAGTATGCCGATAGAAACGGGGAATCCACACAGGATTAACGCGCATAAGAACAGCAAGTCGGGAAAGAAGAGGACGCACAGAATAAAGTATGAGCAAGTAGGAGTATGAAATCGGGAAGGAAGCAAAGTGGGCACGAAAGAGAGACGTCCCGACGGCCTAGTTAATGGCTGAGGTAACCTACACGAGCCCCCTGGGGTTGCTGGGCCCCCGTAACATAAGATGGACGAACCTAACTAATATAACCCTATGGCCCATCCTTTGCCCCATGAGGAGAAGACGAGCATATAGTCAGACACAAAACGGACAAGCATATCATTACAAAAAAAATTCATTTCTTCCTGTAACAATCCTAACGCATGCTAAAAAATTCGCGAATATCCCTCAACAACTTTTTGAGTTATGTTGCCAAGAACAAGCGGGTAAACAAACGGTTGAACGGATCTGCACCAAGAATTCACCTTCTGTTCTTCCTAGTATACCTAACAATCCTCGTAAATTTCATGAGAATCCGTCTCTAACTTAGCTAATGACAAACAGAATAACAAACGGACCAACGCCGACAAAATCGTTACCTCCTTGGCAGAGGTATAAGTGCAATATACCCACGAAAACAAGATATTTTAGTAGCACGATCCTACAAGATTAACCCTACTCATACAAGACTGTGATAAGTTGCTAAAGGGATTCTTCTGGTATTCCTGGAGAAAAGTAGGTACCCTGTAGCCAACCTGATGTAGATGAAGTTGGTCCTGCAAAGGAAATGCGGCACCGAGAGAAAATAGGGTTCCGCCGCATCTCGCCACTCACCCTGTATATTCTGTTGAAGCAGAAGTTCGTCACCTCCTCGCCATTTTCGTCATAGAGCGTCACGTCCGAGATGCCGCGATCGTCGTACGAACACTCGATCACGTCCTCCACGTGCGGGTCATCGTCGTCTTCTTCCTCTTCTTCGTGACGCTGGATAGCTTAAAGAAACGTGCGATGCTGAGGTAATTCGCGGGTCATTTGGTGAACGACTTTTGGTAGCAAAAGCTCTACGCAACTCACGAATTTACTCCCCGAAGACGAAAAAAACCAACTCGCTCTCAGCCTCTCACCAAACGCACTACACGATGGTTATACCCTTCCAGAAAGTATGAAAATCCAGCCATTTTCATCTCTAACAGGGAATGGTTTTCCACCAACCTCACGAAAAGATAAAAATCCTACCCCAGCATTTCCCGTCAATTATGTATATGATTTTTTTAGATTCATTAGCCCCAAGCCACAAGATAAGCATGCCAACAACAGTCCATTGATGGGAACGCAAAACCAATTCACAAGCGTTCTCCCACTATGGCCTAAGTCTTCTATAGCGATGTTAGGTAATTTAGGCTCGATTAGTTTTGGTTCTGTTAACCGTAGTTGTTTAGGAAAAGCTTATTTTTTTGCGAAAAAAAAAAAAATAATGCATACGCACTGGCCATTTCAACTGATCTTTACAATCATTCTTTAAACGTGTTGATGCATATATTATTGACTTTTAGCAGTCAAATAACCGAAAACCCATTTTTTTCTTAAAAACTTACCCATAGTTCTTCCAAGACTACTCATCAATGCTCCACAGCTACAAAGGACCAAACTACCCAAACGCTATGGATGCCTTACAGCTTCCAGGTAAGCGAGACGTCTGTCCACGCTAAGGAAGTTCTTTTAATTTTAAGTAGCTAGTGGTCAACGAAATATTTCATATTGGTTTATATTTTACAGGTATCTATCTATAGAGCTATAATTCATTCATGAGGCACAATTACCATGGCCACCGAGGACGCCGTTGAGGAGATCATCAGGTATGTCAGGCGGCTGGGTCTGTATGACGTCATCATCGCCGTGCTCGGGGGGAGGGTTAGGCGGTGGCTCTGGATCATCAGGCACGTCGAAACAGTCAAGTCTGTCATGCATCGTGGCCCTGTATAGAACTGTTGACGGGTAACCCTAGGGTACCGTAACTGCTTCGTAGGAATATCACTACTGCAGAAACAGCAGAGTATTTTTCATAGAAATAGAACAAATACGCAACTCGCTCGTAGGAAATGCAGAAGCAGTCGCAGCGTCGATTGTTTCGCAGGAATAATACTAACAGCAGTAACGATTAGCGAAATAATGCGTTTTCACCTCTAGAATCTTGATATAGCAGCAAGATTTCAGCTACTGGAAGACCAAATCTTCGCCGTACGTAAATGAGATTGCTTAATTTTTAGTTACGGTAACTCGAACAGCACCAATCTTGACGGTGTTCTTTTTTACTGGGGAATCTATAACTTTGTGCTTCTCCGTACGGATTAACACAATCAAGAAGACTAAAAAGCTTCAGGGATACGACAGAAGCATTGCGCAAATGACTACCTCTACTGGGCCCCCCAGTCTTCTGTTAAACTTTACACCGAGGCACTTGAGACACGTCTACCTAAGCATGACTAGACTTGTTAAGTGGCAAGAATTATCACAGTCAGGACTTACAATTAATTACGGCTATATAGGAGCACTCTATCACAACACCATGCGTACCATGTATATACGGTAAGGTCTATGCTAGTTCCTGCGAAAAAGAAAAAAAATGGGTTTCTGTATAGAATATAGCCTGCTTTAAGAATGTATGCCAGGTAATATGCGTTAGGTTAGACAAGGCTACGTAACCTCTTCTCAAATTCCGCAATGAAACGAAGTTCAATGACAAAACTATTGGGTAGTCGAAGACAGACCATCTACTATATAATAATTCACGTTGTGTTTTTATTTATTTATTTATTTATTTATTTATTTATATATTTATATCTTTCCTGTCACGCTCTATGGGAATAAGATAGGAGAAAATTCAGATTTCATTC
>LQNS02278122.1:3136914-3148812 GCA_001587735.2 Parhyale hawaiensis | reverse complement strand
AAACATTGATCGTCCGCGCAAAACAATCGATCGATGGGTGCGCATTTGATTAATACTTACAACATCCACCAAACGCGCAGCGCGATCGATCGATCGCGCAAATCCACCAAACGCGCGCAACAAATACACCATCAGTCACAAACAACTGTAAAAACTTAGGCCAAGACTCTCACATTACCGACTTCAGAAAAAAATATGACAAGCGGGCACATGTCCCTCACCAATGTTGTGCAGTACGAGGCCTATGCCATGCATTCGTAGTGACTGTGATGGGTTTTCAGTGTGTTTGACCTTCGTTTTTCATATTCTTCTATGGCAAGAAAATAGTAACTTCAAAAATAATTTACAGGGAGGAGCAGCACTATAGGCTAAAAATAATTATAGGCTGCCACATTACTTGCCTACTTTTCCAAAAATAAAGTAGGCCTAGAAGTAGACGTTAAACGAAAAAAAAATTCTTTTTCTTCAAGGAACACGAATTTAAAGTACGAACTTGAAAACTTTTTCACTTCCTATTTAAAGCATGTAACCGGAAAAATCCTTGATTCAAATAAACACCGCTTGCCGTTCCACCAGCAATTCAATACGCACACGGCATTTAACAGGGAAATAATAGCAATATCCCGCAACAAGACACCCGGACCATGACACGGAGTAACGCACAACTACACCCCACCACCGTCACATCAACACTGAGCAGCCGGATAATGACACCTGTAATTCCAGGAGTTATAAGAAGGTTAGCGTGACAGGCGCATGTGACGCACTTGCGTATCACGGATACGCGGCAGGCACAAGGACACCGCATTGTTACGGAAGCTGCGGCGACTTAAATATCATGACACGGAAGATATATAAAGGGTGAGAGTTGAATGCAATAAAGTTTGGTTTTCTTTCTGAAAGGGTACACTGGACAGCAGCGGACAGTATGGCTAAGCCATAAGCTAAGCCCATTAGGCTAGACCTGTCCGGGTATTGAAAGAAGAGCATTTGCTTCGCCATTTTGAATCGTGTTGCAGTTGTTAGCAGAAACTCGATCACGTTTGAAAAGTTTCGAAACTCCATCATACGAAGTCGAAAGGAGTTTCTGGAACTTTCAAGGGTATTCAATTGACGATTGACGCCAGTAACTCAGTCTAGCGATGCGAAACAAGCGTGCCTGTCTGAAGTACCGAACACTTCAAGTCCATTGGGCGTAAGTCAAAACGCCATTCGATAACTCTCTTTGCCTAATACCAAGCCTAGGGAAACATCCCAATTCCTAATATGTACTTCAAATTTTAAGCTTGCTTGTGTCCCCGGCCCTCCATACGTTTGTCTGTACGTTACGCCTACAATATTAATTCGGAACAGTAATGGTGTATCCAAGATACGGAAACAGGAACACAAAGTGCAGGGTTTAAGTGAAATAGCACAAACATTTGTTTTTCTGCCTTGCCGCGTGCTTCTCTCTGAAATTATCTTCGCACCTGATCTTCCTTATGGTACAGTTCGTCAAATTTTTCGAGAGAATATGGTTTTCACCATGTCTGTGGTTGTGTCTGTCCGTATTGCTCGCCTATAATATCTAGTTTCATGCGCCGCAGCCGTACAGGTCAGGGCACGAGTGAAGCATAAAACCTAGTCGTAAGTTAATGCTACGTAAAAACGAACACATCAAGGTGTCGTCTGACAAGGCATATTTTTGGTACAATTTAGTACTGTAGACGCAATAACATATTTTATTGCATGCCGCTTGCAGGTTCAAACTGTTTTCGAATAAATATTTAGTCGAGATTTGTATAACGAACATATGAAGTCTGCGCGGTGACTAGATTGGTTCACTACACTGTAACGCTCTATGTTCCCTTAACCCTTTATTGCATAGCTTAATGTTACCACAGCCGTATGAATAACAGGACTTGGTACGTGCCGTACATGACACGGAGTACATTTAAGGGTTAAGCTGCAAGTTTTACGTGTTCTGAGTTTCCGGGACCTGAACTGTGGAACTTTCCCCCAAGGCTCGCTCGCTTGTCTAACTTAATCTGACCATTTTATGAAGGCGGTTCGGTCGTGGTCAAATTCCTCTACAGCGGGGCCAATTCTACGAATATCTATGAGATTTCTCTATATGCAGTCACTGGGCGTGTCTAAGATATGGGCCGAACAAAATGTCAGATATACTCATAGAATTGGCAACGCTAGAGGAATTTGACCGCGGCCGAACCGCCTTCATAAAATGGTCAGACTATAGTTAATGCAGTTTGTCAGTTGGTTGCGTGACGAATTGATCTCTCCGTCCTCGCATCACTTGTACTTAGGAGAAATTCATTAGCTCACCAGGCGAAGGAGCGCTGCGGTGCCAAACTTGAAACCTAAACAAACTTTTGCACTAGTATGACTACGGAATGGCACATCCTCTCCACAGCAAAGCTTTATTTCTCCCAAGCTTATGATAAGCAAATTGAGTACAAGATCAACGAAGGAGGAAAGGCACAGATGCTTCTTCAGAGTAGAACCACAAATACGAGCGAAGAAGACCTGGCCCGGGTTTCGTAGAAGAGATTATCTTCTGCCATCATTTCTCGACAACGCTCCCCACTACTAGATAAATAAATAGAGAAAGAATATCTAACTATATACGTATACAGTATAAACAGTCGTTCGTGTTCAACTAAGCGTTTTGATAAGAATCCTCGCGGAAAACTTCAACCCGTTGCACAGCATAATTTCCTAACGTGTGACAAGTGCTGAACTCGGAACACACACACCCTACTGTAGCCTGTACATCCTCGCTGCAGCAGCTGCAACCAGGGTTGCGGAGTCACAGTCGGTATATATATTTTATTATTTTTTTGCTGGGCCAGAACCAGGAGTCGGTGAAAATATGCTTTGTTTTCAAGAAACAGAGCCGGGGAGTCTCGACATTTTTGGGGTTCAAAGAGCCGGAAACTGGCAGAAGACAGGAGTCGGAGTCGGACTTCGTCTATCCGACTCCACAACCCTGGCTAGAGGTGACTACCATTACGTAGTCAGGAGTCGTACGGACACGGGACACGTGCTCTGTCCACCTATAGTAACGTACCCTACATGCAGTGCATACCAATGGACTAGTATTATCCGCCTGTGACCGCCCGACCAAACCACGAGTCATGTAATTAAACAACCTAAAGTGCATGAGTCAGCAGCTTGAGTTTCAGAAAAGAGGAAAAATCGAATACGAGAAGAACTTCGGACAAAATGAACCCCGTCAAAGCAAAACGATAGACGTTTAAAATCATTGTCAGTTTGTTAGATCTGATGATTGCTGTCATTTTGTTATAACAGTCATGATGTTCATCAATTTCAAATTTTAACTTAGTGTGAGGAATTATTCGAATTGCATTGGTGAAAGCTAGGGTTGTGACTTCGCAAAATGTGCACGCATACATACATGCTGTCCAATTGTATGACTGTATTTTGATTTTCATAGTTTATACAAGTGAACGAATCATATTTACCTCCGCCAAAGAGGTTATGTTTTCGTCGTGTTTGTCTGTCTGTCACCAAGATAATTCAAAAAGTGCGGAACCGATTTGAACGAAATTTACAGGGATTGTTAAGTATGTTAGGAGGAACAGATGATTAACTTCTGCTGAAGATCCGTCTTTCCGTTTTTTTGTTTGTTTGTTTGTCTGCCTCATTTTTCTCAATACCATAACTTAAAAAGTTATGGATGAACTTTTATGAAATTAACATGAGTTGTTAGATTTATAACAAAGAGTAAATGCCAAATTTTGGTGATGATCCGTTTGTTCGTTCGTTAGTTTGTCACGGTTTTTAATTTTATGCTTGTCAGCACAATCTCTCAAACAATTATACATGGATCTTTATTAAATTTACAGGGGTTGTTAGTAATGTTGAAAGACATAGATGATTAAATTTTGGTGCAGATCGGTTAGTTTGTTTGTATGTTTGACTCATGTTTGTCATAACGTTTGTTAGCAGTATAACTCAAAAAGTTATGAACGAATCTTCAAGAGAATTGCACAAGCTGTTATTACTATCAAAAGACACAAATGATTAGCTTTAGGAGTTTATACAAAGAAAATTTTTTTTTAAGGTTTCAGAGCCAATTCGAATTTTTTGCCACCGTTGCCTCGCTTGGCGGAGGTATGCGCTCTCAGAGTGCTCTAGTTTATGTAAGAAATCAAAATTCACTCACACCATTGGACGGAATATCCATCCATATTCTGCAGTCACAACCCTAGTGAGGAGTTTCAGTAGCTCGCTGGGCGCGAGAGTCTGAACACGGGAACGTTTCACCCTATACTCTGCTGTATATGTCTCCGTGCGCTCGGCTGCGACTCGCTCAATATTTTGGTGTCCAAAGAGTGCTCACAAACGGCGCCAATATTGCAGTTATTGCACGGCGACAAGCACCTAACTGTACCTACTGTACAGCTTAGAACAAACGTCCTAATTTCGAGCAAGTTTAAATTTTGCAACGATGTACATATGTCTCAAATTAAAGCGTTGTTAAAACACTTTGAGCTGTAGTCAAGGTAACAGTAACTTCTTTTTTTCATCATTTCCAAAACATTATTAACACGTTTCTGTGTTTCGACTCTCGTGTGCTGCGGACTTTAGTGGTGCAGCCTACAATTCAATGAAGAGACAGAGACGTAAGTGGTGTGGGGAGAGCAGCCAGTGGGAAAGAAGAGGAAGAATAGAGCAAAGTATCATTAGAAGGAGTAACAATCGAAGGAAGCTACGTGGGCAAGAGTGAAAAACGTTCCGAAGCACTAGTTTAAACTAAGGTAATCTAAGGGTAGCCCGAGGGTACTATTCCCCATAATGTGATGTCAGTGGGTATTCATTAAGAAACTAGTTTGACTTAATATTCAGGCAGATGTCTTTAATAAAAACGTTTAAACAAACATTCATACATAATCTAATCTCGATATTTTTCTTGAAGATTAATTACGGTTTGAGTAACGAGACCTAGTTTCATGTATGCAGCACTATAACCTCTAAATTATCTCTACTGAATATCCCGATTCCATTGAAAGTTCACATTTTATCTTTACAAAATTTCCCGGTTCAATTAAAAGACCACATTTTAAAGCAATTGTAATGTTTTGTAATGAGTAGTAAGTACACGATAAAATTAGCAAAATTAAAATATAAATGCATTTTCCCTGTTGCGCAGAGTGCTAATTGATATTGACATTTGAAACATATTCCTTTGAGATAATATATTTTTAACCCTTTAGTGCCTACAGTACACATATGATGACATTACATGTAGTGTTAATACTACAAAAAGTGATGTTCTATTGGGGCACTAAAGGGTTAATTAGGTTCTCTTGAATGAAACTTCCTAGCGCTAGAAGAAATAATTTACTCGCGCTTCAAATGTGCTTTTCCAACAAAAAAAAAAAACTTTTTATGGGGGCATGGGGACCGTTTCGTCACGCTTCATGTAGTAACCGTATTCGAACGAAAATTGCTCGTCACTGAGGATTAAACTCTTTCTTTCACGACGTACATATATGTTATACTTTATATAGTGTTATTCCTACGAGAGCAGCAAACTAATCAATGAAAGAAAGATTGCATCACGCAGGAACACAACACGTGGGCCGCAACCAGGCCCGAGCAGGAGGACCCTGTGATCTATGGGGCCAGGAACCGCAGAGCCGCCGCTGCAGCAGCCAGCGATAGAATGTCATTGTGTATTGACTGCCGTGAGTGTGTGCGTGTGTACGTGTGCCTACCTGTAGGACTCAGAATGTGAGTGTACGGTGAGTGTATAGGGAGGGGTGCAGGTGTGTGGGATTGCATGTACTGTATAAGAGGGGGAGAGTGTGAAGTACTGAGTGGGGGGAAGTACGTGTCATGGAGGTTTAAAAAAAGGACACAGCCACACAGGTCGGTGGATCATCTCCTTCCAAAGGCTAAAGCCTGGGTGACTTGCTGCTTGACTACACGAATGACATGGAATACGTGATTAGTGAGACGAAATGGCTGGGAGCCTGTGACTGGTGGGTGTGAGAAGGGAGCCGTCATTGAAAGATAAAAAGAATTACACGGCTAGTACCTCAAAATGTGGCTGTGCTCCCTCCTGTAATTAACCTCCAAGCTACGTGAGATCGTATATGCGTGTAACACCCACCGTATAGGGCCGGACGTATGCGTAGGTGAGAATAAGCCTGAGCATGTGTGACTGTAGGTATAAGCGTGTAGGCTTACATAGGACTCCAAACTTCTGCACGAGTCATAAAAGCCAGTAGGAGAAGCTCCGGTCCTCAGGAAGCGTTCCTGCAGTAGATAGCTACGCCTCAAAATATATTTTGTTTCCACTTTGCATAAAGATCGCTTGGTTAACCCATTTTCTGCTGGACTGTTTGAATAGTTGAGTCTGACAAGGGATGCAGGCTCGTACGATTAACACAGGACGACCCCGTAGCAAACTCAGTGAACAGTTACCGTATGGTAAAGCGAGTAGTGTATGGGTTAAATCCATTGCAAATTATTTCATCCAAAACTGCTAGTTTCAGTTGGAGCCTCGACAAAAACACCCAATTTTTTCTCCCAATAAATCCAGTGACCAGTGGTCATAAACTGGAGAACTTCCGAACCTTGATTTCCAAAGTTTCAAAGCTTTATGGAGTTTCCAATGGCACGTCTTAATATAATAAAACGTTTCGTGTATTTATTTCGTGTCCACATCTTAATGAAATAGACGAAAAAAGGCCAGGTTGCAGAATTCGTATTCAAGTTGTGTTTCCATTGAGATCGATGACCAGGTTGCAGGAGATGGCGAAAGTTAAGATCCTTATCCCTTAATTTATCTGAATGCACTTCTTGCTTGAAACACTTTTTGAAATCGAAAGAATATATGGGCAGCTTCTATAGTCTGAGCTTATAACTTTTTTCTCTCAGTTCACGACGTATACATTCAGTAGATGATCAACGAAGCACTCACGAAGTGATGCTTTTTCACGTGCAAAATAGGCACTATTATTTCCTCTACCTTACTGTCTTTCTTTGGCGGAGAAGTTTTTGCTTCATAGGTGAAAATTTTGACACTCCAATGAAACAGATATTTGAGCTTGAAAGACAGTATTATGGCTACCGTGTGCTCACATTGCATATAAACTGACTGGAGTTGCATTCAAGTTTACTGCAGCGTTTCACTCAAGATTTAATTTCTGCCTCTCACTGTGGAAGATGCACGTTTACGAAGGAAGAGAATGAAGGATACGGAACAAAAAAAAACGAAATTACTTTAGTCTCAAGAACAAAGACGCGCTATACTAATGGAGAGATGACGCGTCTATGCGGCACAGTGTTAAGTTATGAAAGACTTGAAGTAGAAAGGTTACAAACGGGAATAAGAGCTACTGATAGCGTGAGTGGGAAAATTCGGAAGCGGCAAGTCAGAGAAGAGAGGCCCTAAGGATGAGAGCACGACAAAGAATCAGTGAAGAAAATGAAGCAAGTCAGAGAAGAGAAGATTCCGCACCGGCCAATATTAAGCAAACGTATCGATTATTGCGTAAATTTTTTCACGCATTCACAGGTCCACTAGTTTGGCAATAAAGCGACAAAGCTACGACTAGTTTCGGCAAAATTAAGAGGATAAGCGCAATGCTGTAAATACGTCGATAAAATTTGTATTCACTAGACGCAGCTGAAAATCTTCATAAACAAAGGTCACCGTACGTAGTGCCTCATAGAAAAGTAACGCAACACAAAATGCACAGAGTTCATTATAAAAAAGGCTACAGAAAATTCGTCATAATCAGACGCAACCAAAAATTTGTCATAATCAGACGCAACCGAAAATTCGTCATAATCACACGCGACCGAAAATTCGTCACAATCAGACGCAACCGAAAATTCGTTATAATCAGACGCAACCGAAAATTTGTCATTATCAGACGCAATCGAAACTTCGTCATAATCATACGCAATCGAAAATTCGTCACAATCAGACGCAGCCGAAAATTCGTCACAATCAGACGCAACCGAAAATTCGTCATAATCAGACGCAACCGAAAATTTGTCATTATCAGACGCAATCGAAACTTCGTCATAATCACATGCAATCGAAAACTCGTTATAATTAAACGGAACCGAAAATTCGTTATAATCAAACGCAACCGAAAATTCATTATAATCAAATGCAACCGAAAATTCGTCATAATCAGACGCGACCGAAAATTCGTCATATCCAGGTGCAACTAAATATTCGTCATAATCAGAGTCAACCAAAAACTCATCCTAATCGGATGCAACCGGAAATTTGTCAAAACCGGATGCAAATGGAAATTCGTCATAATCAGATACAACCAAAAACACGTCATGAACAGTTACTACCGAGGATTCGTCACGAGCACACAAGCAGCATAAAATCTGCTATTGAGAAATTCCACGATAACATACACACAAATATAAATTAATCATACAATCTTTGAAAAAAAAGTGAACTTACCTCATACCAGGAGGAAAAATCACAAGTTCTATGCACTCATTGGCATCCGTCCGAAAATAGGAAATGTTAGGGATAGTGAAGCTGTCTTGATTTTGTGCAGATTATGTAGGGGTGTGTCGCAACCAGGTTTTCTGGGTTACCGGTGCTACACCGGTGACCTAGCCAGTCGCAACTTTTGTCGCAGTCATAGGTCAAATGGCGACTGCGATACGGGTTACGGTACTGCAGGTCACCGAGCACAAACGTCTATTATCAAAAAAAGGAGCACGAAATTCATTCAAATATGCAACAAATACACTCCTTACACACCAGAATAAGTAAATCAGATCAGTTACTGGAAACTATTGGGTGTAAATTTTTAATGAAAACGGAATTTTAATATGATTAAGCTTACTCCGCTCGTCACTAGATGGCGCTCTAACAACCACTTTTCGGGTTAGGGTAACCTTTTTTCAGGGCGCGGTAGCCCGGTGTGGTGTGATTGCGACACACCCCAGGTAGTTAATTCACTTTGCCTACTACCTGAGTATCATTGAGAGGCCAATGGCACAATTGCTGTAACATTCTAAAAAATAGCAGCACCTTCCCCGATAAAAGTAACGTGAGTTTACACCACTTTTGAAATGAGTCGTGCATCACAAAATACTAAACAAACAGGATTACCGAACTTGCGAAATTAGTTTACCATAAGAGATTTATCCAATTAACGGGGTTATGGCACTTGTCAAATTAGTCTTTCATATGATCATCATAATGACAGTGTTACGGCAATAGCCAAATTAGTCCTTCAATAGATCCTATCGATCAGTGGCGGGAATTCTGCGATGAGTGAAGGTAGCAGACCCAACTATTGAGACGACCAGGTCTCCGACTCCGACACATTTGTGACTTCGACTCCAAACGATTCAAATCAGAGGAGAATTTTTCTCTCCCCATAGCCCCTTAACCCTATTCATATCAGCGAGTTATTTTGCTGCAAGGAAACTTCATCGTATTGTAATGCTACGTGGGGGAAGGGGGGAGCCTTTCCTAGCGTGTCAACCGTATTACAAGGCCCGCTGCAGCAGACAATTCTTGGTCCTGCATTTTCGTTTCGTCGCGATCGAATATTTCATTTCGTAGTGCCCACGCATTACTATTATTTTCAGGATTTTCCCGCCGTATTTGATACCAGGACGATATAACAGCGACCTATTTATACGTCAGTAATGGAGTTAGTAATCAAGAAAGAGTTGAAGTGTTATATATATAGGGTTGAAAAATCAAACATTGTCTTTCAATGGCATGAGAGGGTTGGTTGGTTCTTATAACTGGATTGAGGTTTCAGTCATTCAAAGATGTGTAGTAACTCTATGCTGGAGACGAAGGGATATAAAGGGCCTCGGAAGGCCGTTAGATTATCAGAGAAGAAGTCCTTGATATTGTCAGCATGAGCGCCGAAGTACTGTCGGCGTTGGGCGTCAAATTGAGGACAAACCACTAGAATGTGCTTGGTGGTAAGGGGAACATTACAATGTTGGCAAACTTGTTGGGGATCGTTGCTCATCAGATCTGCTAGGGTTAAGTGGGAGTGACCCACGCCGAGTCTCGCCAAACAGACAGAGGGCTCAACAAACCACACGACCGGTACTCACGTTCCACACGGCCTTGGCAGGGTTGATGACGTCACCGGTGCCGCTGCGACCGCCCCGCATGATCCTGTTCCGCAGGTGGTACGCTCCGCGGTTCAGAATGGATGAGATGAGGGAGCCTACGAGGAGGGAAAACAAACGAGGGTTGTAGAACTTATTGTTCTTCAGATTTGGCAATAACAAAGACGCTATAATAAAGCACATTAGGGTTTTTTATTATGTACATATTTACCGAATTTGGCAATAATAAAATGAATACTAATTCCGGAATACCCTATGCACTGTAAAAGCGCTGCCGGCGCAGTGGCATTCTGAGACTCGAACTCACTACCGCGTCGCTCGAGGCAGAGTCGCTGCTACTCAGCCACGGAGAAGCGGAAGACCGATGATCATTTTCCGAATTGGCGCCTTTTAATTTGCAGATGCAGTGTATCCTCCATGGAAGGATCACAGCCACAAGAGGCGCCTATGATAGAATTCTTAGTTGTCATGTTATAAGGCATATTATTAGGTTGGCGCAACAGTAATGCCAGATTTGAAAAAAAAAGCTGAGACAAAAAAATGTATCGTACTAGGCGTACCATACTCAAATGAGCCGCACATTTGCCTTCCTGTTAATTCTCTGTTGGTAATAATGGGGTTCTTTGAAGCAAGCGCTTTCAACAATTCAGAATAAAAACTTCTCCCATTCGCATCATCCACGTAAGGGATGGAATAGATTTTGCTGCCGCACTTACACTAACATCACTTTTGCACCAACCTCATACTATTAGAAATCAATTTACGCCTCTCCATTTGCTGCACTGTACCACATGAGAGGAAAAGCGAGAGACATGCAGCACGTTAACGGAGCGGGAGACCGAGCACGGATGACAATCGCGCGCGGGAAAAGAAGCAGGGATAGCAGAGGATGGACAGAAAAAAGTTCATCAGTAGGAGAAAGGAAGACAATGGAAGCAAAGTGGGTTCGGGAAGCAAGGCGCTAACCGGAAGCAGGAAATTGCTTAAAATGGGCCATTAATGGTAGAACTGATCAATGAAATACCTGCTGGAGATGG
Source organism: Parhyale hawaiensis (assembly GCA_001587735.2). Classification (NCBI taxonomy): domain Eukaryota; kingdom Metazoa; phylum Arthropoda; class Malacostraca; order Amphipoda; family Hyalidae; genus Parhyale; species Parhyale hawaiensis. Next base: position 3,137,659 of record LQNS02278122.1, on the reverse strand, counting down.
AGCATTGATAATCGCCACAACGGAGCATGAAACAGTTAACACTGAGAAAGCAAGTAGTAAAAATGGAACAAAAACCTGCTAGGAAGGTGAAGACCAGGAAGGCGGTACGTATCATCGTATACTAAAATCGAACGTTTCGGGCATCCTACCCATCATCAGCAAAACTGTTAGCATAAAATATAAGATACTAGTGGACCCGTGCGTGAAAAAGTCACACAATAAACTATACGTTTGCCTAATGCCTTTAGGCCGGTGCGGAATCTCCTCTTCTCTCATTTGCTTCTTAATTTTCTTCTTTTCTTCATTGATCCTTTGTCGTGCTGGCATCCTTAGGTCTTCTATATAGACAGGCAGAAGTAACATCTTGAGCAAAACACTCCAACAAACTTAAACAAAATAGCAGCTTATATACAATGTGTTCGCTCCGTAGCAAGGATACCGTTGATACCGTCTTTCCCCCTCAAATATCTGCTTTATTTGAGGTGCTCAAATTTTGACCTATGAAGAGAAAACTGCTTCGTCAGAGGAAAACAGTAAGCTAGAAGAAATAATTGTTTACTGTCCGTGAAAACTAATGTTTCGTCGGTTCGTTGACAATTGCATCAAAGTGGGAAAAATAGCTCATGCAACGAAATCATCTGTGGGAAGAAACTATGAATCAAGAAGCATGAGAGTGCTACGAAAGCTTCAGATATCTTCAGTGCTACGATTCAGACATAAGGTCGCCCTATACTTTGCCGTAGAT
>LQNS02278122.1:3120863-3136372 GCA_001587735.2 Parhyale hawaiensis | reverse complement strand
CCTTCCGCTGTGTTCACAAACTCTGGTCATAATAGTACACACAGTAGAACCAATGTACGTAGACCCACAGAGCGGGCAACAAAATTGATAAACTACAGAGCTTAGAACTGCTTTAGGAGGCCTGTCCTTGAATTTGAAAAAGGAGCCTAACGTAAATTTATTAACTATTACAAAAATAAATTTCTTGTCGGGAAAGTATTTATGGGAATTACCCAATTGCCGAACTAACTCTATTTCTGAACAAACATCTTTATTTGATAGGTGAAAATAATAATCCCATCCCATCAAATAATAACTGTTTGTTCGGAAATGGAGTTAGTTGGGCAATTCCCCTAAGTACAATTTTCTCCAATTCGCTTTTCATTTTTTCCGACTGCAGGCCAAAATATTGAAGGGTTACGTATACCGTATTTGCATCATTACCGGTGGTGGCAGGTGTTTCGATTCTGAATTCCGAGATAAAAATTGCTTAATTTTCGAGTACATGAAAGCTACAGGGAATCCATTGCATTTAAAAAAGTTACGGAGAAATTCGAACTCTACATGAACATTGGCGTATGAAGAACATGTTTTGAAGGCACGGGCTATTAAAAACGGAAAGTGCAAAAACTGAAATAACTTACACCTAACCCAGTAAATGTTTCTTTCCTGTATACCGAAGTGTCAAATGCATTGTTTCTCATGCATATGGACGCATCTAAAAATGAAAGTTTATCATCTATCTCCTTTTCATAAGTAAATTTAATACTTGGATGTTGAGCATTAACATAGTTGAAAAATTGATCGAAGTGCTGCGCTTCACGGAACAAGAGAAATGTATCATCTATATATCTGTGATAAAATATGGGTTTAAAATCTATGGGACAGTTTTCTAACCACTGCTGTTCGTGGTGACACATGAATATGTTTGCGAAAGTTGGGCCCAATGGGAGGCCCATACCCAGTCCATCTTTTGTTTGAAGAGCTTACCATTAAAAATGAAAAAAAATTTAAAACAGAAAGCTCCAGGAGAGTTTTAAAAAATTTTCTTGTGAGACCAATAACTGTAGCATCAGAAAAATCGAAAATTTTATCTAAGCATGCTAGTTAGTCCTCCTCATTCCATGGTGAGACAGCATGCTGAACGATGTGGCGTCCGAGTCAGCCTTGGCAATTTCTCCAATTTAGCTACGCAATCCTCGTCTGTTTGTCTGCGTATTTTAGAATCCCTGTACATTTTCAAGTTAAAGAAACCTCTGAATGAAACGCTAAGCGCATACTCGTTGCACATCATCAACCGTTAGTTTTTTTCTGTCATTCAGTGTTCCGATTTATGTGTGTCCCTTGCTATTTTTACTTGTAAACTTTAGTCTTTGTTGGTAAATTTCTTATATTTTATCTCAACAGTTTTGCTGATGATGGGTAGGATGCCCGAAACGTTCGATTTTAGTATACGATGATACGTACCGCCTTCCTGGTCTTCACCTTCCTAGTGAACCTGTGATGCAGAAGAGTTTTAGATAAGAAACTGCTAATATGGCGTAGGAATTTGCTAAAATGAACAAAGTAGCAGGAAATTGCTAAAAATGGAGTGTGAAACTGCTAAAAAATGTCGAATGAAATTGTCGAAATTGGAAAATAAAATTGCGAAGGAAATAAAAAATTGAACAGGAAATTGCCGACATGAAGCAGGAAGCAATATACTTAAATAGCTACGAAACGGGTAACATGGAGCAGGAAATGGTCAATATGAAGCAGAAAATGCTTAACATAAAGCAGGAAATGGTCAACATGGAGCAGGAAATGGTCAACATGGAGCAGGAAATGGTCAACATAAAGCAGGAAATGGTCAACATGGAGCAGGAAATGGTCAACATGGAGCAGGAAATGGTCAACATGGAGCAGGAAATGGTCAACATAGAGCAGGAAATGGTTAACATTCAGCAGGAAATGGTTGACATGGAGCAGGAAGCTGTGAGATAGAGCAGGGAATCGCTAGCGTGTAAAAGGAAATGGATAGGTCGGAGAGGGAATGGATAACAGGGAACAGGAAATAGAAAAGAGCAGAAAGTGGCTTAACAGAGCAGGAAATGGATAGCATTGGAGCAGAAAATTGCGAACACTGCGTAGGTAGCTGCTAATATGAAGCACGAAACTGCTTATATGGAGCAGGAAAAGGATAGCATTCAACGGGACATTGCCAACCTGGAGTAGGAAATACATAACCTACAGCCGGAAATTGTTAATATGGAGCAGGAAATGGATAGAATACAGCAGGATATTATGTACATGGAGAGGGAAATATATCATCTAGAGCAGGAAATTGCTAACATGGAGGACTGTTGCAAATGCGTTTCGCACGTACAACATTCAAATGTGATAGCCTTCACATTCAAATGTATACACGCATTCTTTGTATCATGTGAGTTCATCCCTGGCGGAAGTAGTCACCGTCGGCTTCAGGTCAGAGCCTCTAAAGATGAAGAACTTAAAAGGTAGTTTATGACACCGTACAAAAATGTGCCGGTTTACCGGTACTGCCTTTGAGCGACATGCGTAATTGTCACTGACCTACCGGCCGGAACCTATACAGTATCAGTAAAAGTTGTCTGTCAAAGCCTGTAACTAGAGTTTAGGAGATATTTGTTATTCTCATTAATGTACAGTAATTTACCAGCGGACTTCCGACTCGAATCCGACGGAAGCAACCGGTGTTCAAAATGAAGGAGGCAAATCATAGATATTCCAAGGCGCTTGTGCTATCAAGCGTCAGCTTATTCGGTACTTAGCCTTACTGTACCAACATTGTCTACTGCATTCTGCTTGTAGCACTTATTCAGATGTAGACCTTGTGCTTAGTTGTCTGCATCTATCAGTAGCATGCTTGCTACTTATTACTGGATCATATCTTCTAAGTCTTGTATAATAAGATGTATATGAACAAGAAGATCTTGACGACATTCCTTCGCCAACCAGCACTGCAGCATGAGAACAATACTCGGCATTAACGTTCACTCTCACAACCAAGTACGGCAACGAACTCAACTAGAACTCACGCACGCACACAAGTTGAATACAGTATATTACAAGGACGAAAAGCATAGCACAAAGCAGGAATTTGCTAACATGGACTTTGAAATTGGTAACAGGGAGTAGGAAATTAGGTACTAAAGTAGTATGGAGTGGGAGATGGATAGCGAGGAGAGATTGCTAACATGGAGTAGAAAACTGACAGCACAGAGTATAAATTACTAACATGAAGCAGGAAATCCATAGCACATGGCACTGAATAACTAAGGCAAAGCAGAAAATAGCCGCCGAGGAGCGCACAGCAGCTATGCGATAAATGAGCAACATGGAGTAAGAAACTGGAGCATGGAGCAAAAAATTACCTACAAATCCTCCTCCTCCTCCTTCAGATGGAGCAGAGGACTCCAAGGCTACGGGGTGTAGGACAGAAGGAGCATAGGATACAGTGAGCAAATTATAAAAACTCAGTGAATTAGACCTATTTACCTGGACTGTAGACTACACTAAGTATACTGGACGACCTACTCTCCATCGTAAGCTGATTGGTGAACTTCGATAAAACGTTCTCTAGTTAATGTGGGGACCTCTAACAAGGCACAGACTGTGATATATTATTGGTCACAGTGCTGCACAGTCTGAGTCGGAGGGCTAGGAGGGGAGTCGGAGTCGATCTTCTAGCAATGCCAAGAATCAGCGGCGGAAAACACAGGAGGACCAGGAATCGAAGTCGAAAAACACAGGAGGACCAGAAATCGGAGTCGAAAAACACAGGAGGACCAGGAATCGAAGTCGAAAAACACAGGAGGACCAGGAATCAGAGTCGAAAAACACAGGAGGACCAGGAATCAGAGTCGAAAAACACAGGAGGACCAGGAATCGAAATCGAAAAACACAGGAAGACCAGGAATCGGAGTCGAAAAACACAGGAGGACCAGGAATCAGAGTCGAAAAACACAGGAGGACCAGGAATCCAAATCGAAAAACACAGGAAGACCAGGAATCGGAGTCGAAAAACACAGGAGGACCAGGAATCGAATCGAAGTCACTTTAATGCAGGAGAAGCTGGAGCCGGAGAGGGGAAAACATGGGCCAGGAGTGGATTCGAACTCCGCGACCCTGAAGTTGCAGCAAGAAACACTAATACCCCAAAGTGGGTCACGGTGATAGCCTATGAACCTCAGGACACCAATACCGTATGACCTTAAAAAATACTCCAAAATAATAGTGACTCCACTTAATATCCTTGGCGTTGAATTTACTATTTCCATTCGTTGAATCACCGTGAATAATTTATTTTGTTCGAGGTCCCTTGGTTAATTAGGAAAGACTTTTCAGGGTGTTTCATCGTTGAGCTATAGAAACTCTGCGTTTATGGATATCTGTATCACCACAAGGATATTATGGAAATGTATACATCATTACTATACTCATAGGTTTACCACAGGACCCCCAATCAAGCGAAACTTTGAGCATTGAGACTGGGTGTGGTTTCCGTGTACGAACACCAGGATGACAGTTTGGTATTCATTGCCAAAAAATATATCTCGACTTTCAAGAGCACTACTATTGACATAGTGAGGCGAAGAGTAAGGGGGAGAAGAAAAACCCGCTACCTAACCGGAGCGCCAACCAGACAAAGGAGTAGCGACCAGATGCAACCACCCCATCGGGAAGGTACTAGGGGTTTCGTCCCCGGATATGTAAAGCCCATTGACATTTAGACAGGGATAGGTTATTATTATATCGACAGTTATCCCGCCGTAGCCGAAAGGAGAAACAGGAATAGGTAATGCCCGAAAAACCCTTAGGAGTCGAGGAATGCTGATTAGTACTTCACATTTGCAATGCCCCGAAGACTTGCAACCCACCTAATGCGCAAGCCAGGTAAAGTGCAGGGTGAGCACCAGCCCCGACACCGAGCTAAGATTGAACAATCTTAACTTCAATTAGGACACAAGCATCCAGAACCGTAGCGGGAGGATAACTGCATAGTAGCCGAATCAAAATACACGGGTATCTGGGTCAGTTCATTTCTATTATTTTATCAAACTTTTCCTGGTAAGACGGAACTTCAAGTCAACGTTCATGTAGGATGATTGCTACGAAATTGGTATTTACTACATACGGAGAAGGTAAACCGTGCTGTTTCTTCTGTACACAGTAGCATATGATAAAAGTATTCGTGAGGAAAACTTCGTCACTAAAATGATAATCTTCTCATGCCTGAATTAAATATCACTTTCCGTTGGAAAAGCAATATTTGTATTGTACTGAGATAGGAAGAGAAGGTGTTATACGTTGATCTCTACAAGCACCGGTACACCAGCGAATTCCATTATCGTTCCAAAGAATGATATTCTTTAGAGATACCGACGCTCTGTCTACTTAGGGGCTGAATTCATAAGTGCTTACCTTACAACTGACCGTGGACAGTTACGTCTATAATGTTATTCCTACAAAAATCTACTAAGTCGCTAGTTAGAGGAAGACTGCAAATTGCCTACCTACATGCTATAGGAAAGGGAAGGAAGGTATTATTTAGGGAATCAGGGGCAGGACTGATTACAAGGTGTAAGAATAATAGGGTAGGTATAGTATAAGGGATACAGGCAGAACCGATTCCTTTATACCTAAATAGGGCTGCATCAAGAATATCTGAGGATGTCACATCAAGGCGCTTAGAGCACCAAAAGTAAGGCAGTTTTAAAATTATTGCTAATTCAGGCATAAAATAAAGAGACGGCAAGCTCCATACAACAAGACGACACACAGTCTTCAAACGGATAGAGTACACAGATACCGAAAGGCCCATATAGAGATAACAATACATGTATAGAAACGTTATAAATAGGACGATATAATTTTACGAGCACAACGCGCAAGACTACCACTAGTGTCCAGTTAAAACTAGACAGAAAGTATGGAGCAGAGACAAACTAGTGGACTAGTTGACACAAAAAAACTGCAAGACTTACAATATGCTTAACGCAACTCCCCACGTGAACTGTTATGCTATATTGAAATGAATGCCGCACTTGGGTGATGGTTTCATATGCCCATGCCACACGCTAGTCTAAGGAATGAGTGTCGTCATCTTTTCGTGTGAATGCGTTGATGTGTTCATTTAAATAGTACGCACTTGCAGAGAATTTTGGGATATAATTCCCTCCAGGTACAATGAGATGTCCAAAAGTCAAGTTATGGCACTCACGAAGTAAACTGAATTGAAGGTAAACAATTTTACACGGTTCCTTGGCAATCTCAAAGCTGTGTTTACAAGAGTTCTACATAAAGTTCAAATGAAAAGATGATTATGCTCGTTCTTTTGACTTGCGTGTGTCATCGCCATTAGAAGTCCAAGTCGGATTCCGACTGATGACATCAGTGGGGGGCAACTCATACTCGTAGTATCGATTGTTTGCGTCTTCAATCTCCGACTCTCAGGACCTGTGGCCAAGTGGGTTTCCAACTCCGACTCTTTAGCAAAATTTACATCACTAATTAGAAGGGAAAACCATCAATTTCATAGTAACTCCAACTCTCGAAGTCAGTGGGAGTCCGGCCAATTCCGACTCCAGGTGCCAAAAACTCTGACTGTAGCACTGGTCAACACTAATAAAAAATAGAAGAAAACTAGCGTACATGAATACAATGATGTAAAAATAAATCAACAATAAATCTACAATATAATAAAGACCAATGTGTATTTATAACTTTTTTTATCTCTACGTTTTCTGTCGAAGTTGAATACGGACGAAAATTAGACAAGGTTGGGGAAGATCGCCATCGTGCCAAGCTCGGATATAAACTAAAGGGCAAAATAAGTCAAATTTGAAGATGATGACAATAGTATACGGTTAGCTCAAATTTAAATGCATTTCTTATGCTGCCAAAATTGAAGGTGTCAATCTGGCCATTAAAAACAGACCTCCCGAAGGTCTACTAAGGCTAAAATCAACTATAGTTTCCCCTTGGGGCGCTACTTGCCATAACATAGGATGGGCGAAACCTAACTAACTCAACCTTATGCTCCCTGAGGAATCTGCAATGTTGTAGCTAAAGCATTGAAGATATCTATAGCTTCTCTTAGCACTCTCCTGCATCCTGATTCCTACTTTCTGTACACCTAAGTTTTCGTAGCATCGGTTATTTTACCAACTTGATGTTATTAGTTGACGATATAACTTTTACTCCTCGCTTAAATTAAAACTTTCAATAATATGATATGACGTATCCAAGATACGGAGTCGAAGTTAATGAGCTAAAACATTCAATTATATAATATCACGTATCCATGATACTGTTGAAGTTAATATTACAAACGAAGCCTAACTGCCTGTTATAAGTAGTGGATTTTTCTGCATGTCAACAGAGGATAGGGAGAGTCGCGCTCCTGAACCGAAAATGCTCATCTCTTATGTTCCTTCAAGCTGGCAGTTGTAGTAATGACTTTGTGGGAATGGAGAATTTTCGCAAAGGATTTATCGCCGTCCTTTTCGACGGCCAGGTACACTAGAAAAAATAAGATTACTCTGCAAGTGGTAAATGCACGTGATGCTTTCAATGGTAAATGAAAGAAAGCGAGAGTATCACTGATATTCTCGAGGGAATACAAGCTATCGCTTCTCAGTTGACATCGCTCACAGGTGATATATTGGATGCGCTGCCTGATAGTGAAGACCGGTGAACAATCGAAGTCCCGATACGTGAAATTTCCACAGAAATGTTTTCTGGCAGAAAACATCCAAATAATAGGTAGAGAACCGTATAAATCAATTATGCGCATTCAGAATAGAATAATTAGCAGCAAGCAGTAAGAAACAACGTATAAAGTACCTACGTAAAAAGATATGAAACAGGAACAGGACACGGACGAAAATCCGCATAAAAATACTTGAGTAGAGCAGAAGAGACAGCCGGATTATAGCCTAGTGGAAGAGGCGCCACAGACGGATATTGTCGCGAAAATGCAACATAGAAGCAATAACAGTACAAACGCGTGTTGTAGGTACACAACAGTACGGAAAAAGTCGGGTATACGATAGAGCAACATACGTAGAAACATATAAAACTACACATAGAAACTATACGAAAAGAATCATGCAATTCTAATTTCAGCGACTGAGTCACAGAAAGAGGCAAAAAGTAGAGATTCTAACACGACGAAGCGACATACATATAAAAATACCGAAGTGCACATTAATTGCACATTAAACGACACGTAAAGCATCAGGCAGTTCTACATTTAGCGACGAAGCTACAAAAATGAGCAGAGGAATAGAGGCAACGGGGCGACATGAACCCACCGGCCCCGGGCAGGATCCTCCGCCTGCTGGGGTCCACAGCCATCTTGGAGAGATGCTCGTCCACGGTGCCGTCGTCCCGGGTCGTGTGGGCCTGTTGCCTGCCGTAGGAATAGCATTGTTAGCAGGGTATGTCGTAGGAATATCATTTTTAGCAGGGTGTGTCGTAGGAATATCATTGTTAGCAGGGTATGTCGTAGGAATATCATTGTTAGCAGGGTATGTCGTAGGAATATCATTTTTAGCAGGGTGTGTCGTAGGAATATCATTTTTAGCAGGGTGTGTCGTAGGAATATCATTGTTAGCAGGGTATGTCGTAGGAATATAATTTTTAGCAGGGTGTGTCGTAGGAATATCATTGTTGGCAGGGTATGTCGTAGGAATAGCACTGTTAGCAGGGTATGTCGTGGGAATAGCATTGTTAGCAGGGCATGTGGTAGGAAAAGCATTGTTAGCAGGGTATGTCGTAGGAATAGCATTGTTTGCTGGGAACGTCGTAGGAATAGCACTGTTCCGCAGGGTATGTCGTAGGAATAGCATTGTTGGCAGGGTATGTCGTAGGAATAGCATTGTTGGCAGGGTATGTCGTAGGAATAGCATTGTTGGCAGGGTATGTCGTAGGAATAGCATTGTTGGCAGGGTATGTCGTAGGAATATCATTGTTGGCAGGGTATGTCGTAGGAATAGCATTGTTGGCAGGGTATGTCGTAGGAATAGCATTGTTAGCAGGGTGTGTCGTAGGAATAGCACTGTTAGCAGAGTATGTCGTAGGAATAGCATTGATAGCAGGGTATGTCGTAGGAATAGCATTGTTAGCAGGATATATCGAAGGAATAACATTGTTTACAAGGTATATGTGTAGTGAGAACAAATGGTAGAAGTTTCGCTGCAGGAATAGCAGTGCTAACGATACTTAACTGAACATGCCATGTGGAAGATCGTTGAGTCTTCTAACCCAGAAACAATATTTTTACTCGTGGAGCAAACGACTGACTTTTCTCTATGATCGTCTTATTGCTGGTAGCTAATGGTAGCTTTACTTAAGGCAGGAACACAGTCTGTGTCAGGAATACTACTCATGGTGACATATTGCGTAAAAAAAACATTATTAGTTATCTAACTTAACAGAATGCACTACCAGTGCGGCAAGTTGTATGAATTTTAGTGCCAACGGCTTGTATCCACCAATGGAAGGACTTGATTTTGTCGTACGAATAATATCATTCATGGGAATTGTTAACATGTTCTGGCAATGGAGTAACATCTATCGGAGGAAAATTAGAAATTAACTCCATAAAGCCCTCAGTAAACCATTTATTTCCCGTCGGAGCAAAGTAATAACAATGTCGTAAATTTCGGACAATGTAACACAAACTCTACCTTTCTCACACAGCGCTATTTCTCCACAAAGTTCTTTCTCCTACTCCATTATTGCAGAAGATAGACCACTTGTAGCGAGGAAGCAGAGCTTGAGAAAGATACAAGAAAACCGTGGCAAGTATGGGAGGTTTGCAGTAGAATATCAAGGCAGAATATTTACCTGCGTCAAGTCAGCAGGATCAGGGCAATGGACGAAAGCATCATTTTAAAACTATAAACAAGTTAGAATAAAAAACTACAGGAGCGTGTTTGCCACAGCACACGATAAGGATGTCACCTAAATATACGATGTATGTACATGTGCTTTTATTCACACCATTGGTTACACAGACTTGTGTATTCAGACATTTGTATGCATGTGCATAGGTACTAGAGTGTGCGCACTGACATTAATGCTCTCATCCATTGTAGTGGATGTAAATACTTGTGAACGTGAGTCTTCATACATACGCTTTGGGTGTACGCAATGTGTACCGTATGTCGTCAGACAAAATACAGTGGAACTCGTAGTTGCAGACCAAGATACTGTCTCCGTTTTGAGAAGACAAGTTCTATAGTTTACCTATTTCCTCTACCGTAATAAAGTTTTCTTTGCTGTAAATCACAGGAAAAAAGCTAAGCGCTTAGTACAGTAGTACGTACTGCTAATCAAGTTTTGCCACACCCTTCAGGTATGGTGTCAACTACGACCATAATTCCCGATATAAGGTGCTGTAAATAGTCTACGTAAGTGAACCAAGCGAACCAATAATGCTTTAACACTCCCTAGACTTGATGTTTCTCCGTATCAGTATGTCTCCATTTCAGGAGCTAGTTTTAGGATTCTCACCTTGAGACATAGTAATATATAGCAATCAAGCAGGCTCAAGTGAAAGTCCCGTATGTTCTCGGTAGCTATCACATGCAAGTTGTGGTTACGACCGAAGTTTTTTTTCTGTTTGAAAGCTATGTTACTTGTACAGACATAGGAGCGCATTTTCTATCTACGAAGCGTTGTACGCATTAGACAACATGGGGCAACTTGCAAGCAATGCAATCATTACAATCGCGATACCAAGTGACAAATGAAAAGGTGCCCGAACTTTTGAAAATATGGTGAGAACTTAGTGCTCGAATAGATGATTGAACTGTCAAGTGGTGCCCACACCTTTTAAGACACTACAGCTTGGTGTCTCAATATAAAAGGGGACTGCAAGTTGGTTATTATTATTATTACAGTTCTAGCTAAATCACCACAGCAGCTGACACAAAGCCACATTGTAAGCAGTGATATACAGTTTTACTCGCCATTTCTGCTAAAATTCAATTTAACCCTATAGTAAGGACCAACTATAATGCCCGCGTCTCGTAAGTAGTGTATTATGCGACGAAATGCCTGCTCATGACCTTTCACCATCGCGACCTTGCGCGTGACCTTGACCTTCCGGTTTAGGACGACCAATGCACTTTCGGTGTAGCGGGGGTTAGGGGGGGGGGCGAACCGAAAGTGGGCGGGGCCTGGGAAACCGGAAGCAGGCGGGTCCCAGAGGTCAAAAGTCACGAGCAGGCATTTCGTCGCATTATACACTACTCTCGTAGGAATAGCATTATTTCTAACGGTCCGTAGAATNGGCGAACCGAAAGTGGGCGGGGCCTGGGAAACCGGAAGCAGGCGGGTCCCAGAGGTCAAAAGTCACGAGCAGGCATTTCGTCGCATTATACACTACTCTCGTAGGAATAGCATTATTTCTAACGGTCCGTAGAATAGATGCTGGTCCTTATAGGGCTAATGGTGAATTCACGTCGGCACGCTGGTATCTAAAAACTACATACTAACAATCAGGGTCGCCGCAGAAGCTAAAACGGCAGTTCAGCTTCTGCGCGGCGCCGCGGCGGCTCCCAATATTGCTAGGGAAACTGCAAGTTGATGCCGAAACCGCGAGAATTGCACCCTGGTGTCTAAATAAAAAAAAAAAAAAATCGGTGCCCAAACTCGGGAACACGAAAATCCCGAGTCAAACACAAATGGGGTGCAATTTGATGCCTAAATCGAGAAAAAGGATGGTGAGCTGATGTCTAAATCGAAAAAGAATCGCAATGTAATTCCTAATTTCAAGAAAGGACAGCGAGTTTGTCCCTGAATCAAAGAAGAGGACTGTAAGTTGGTGCCAAAATTCCTGCAAGGACGGAGAGGTGGTACCAAAGCATACGAAGAGAATAAGACTTAGTACCAAAATCATGAATTCACGGGGCGAATTTACTTTCCCATTAACTTGAATTGTAGCTGTCAGATTAAGGAGGAAGGGATCTTGAATCCATAGACTCATATAAGAATTTTTCAAATTTTCCCCGCGCGCGATTGGTAAACAACGCGATAGTTATACAATTATTTAAATGCAAACAGCTGAACTCGATGTTGCAGCGCGCCGAGACAGCGAAACTGCATAGAGCATGCGACAATAAAGTACTGTATTATGATAATATTCCATAACACGTAACAAACTGGCCTTTCATTCCGAGAGAAACATCGATGAGAAATTCATACACGGACTGCAAAAACTTCATGCATGAAAAATTACCAAAGACTACTGCAAACGCATCACACAAAACACAGCAGGATGTATAAAAATGTATACAAACGAAAATGACAGCAATAATTTTATTCATTGTGAATTAGACGCACAACCATGCAACAGAAATGTACATACTACAAACATTAATATAATATACTATAAGTCAAAGTTCCAAATACTGTCGAATCATTACCGTCTTACAGTGTCATCAATTTCTACAGTGGTGCAGATTTATATTTTTTCAACTTCTTTGGATTACAAAAATGAGGAACATAATGACAGGTGGAGAGCAGAGAGAAGAAGTGAAGTGCGGAGACACTCAAACAAATGCACGCCCCAAGTCTCCACAACAATCGACGTCTGTGATTATTATAATTAAAATTCATAACAATCAATTATTTCATTCTACCTCGATGTGAATAACTACTGAAATTTCTTTTATGTACCAGAACTTTCTTTTCTTTTCTCACCTGCAATATTTCTTCGCATTTTTTTATTTACTTTATTTTCTTGATAGGAAGCATTTTGGGTGCATATAGCGAGACAGCCTCTGATTCGATAGCGCAGGTTATCAAGCATCAGACGAGACAGGGGCAACCATAGAAATATGAGAGGGGAAGCTGCTTTTGCTTTTAAGTGAATGATTCGACAGATAATGACGTAAAGTGATAAAAAAAATACCTGGCGATCCTTATATTTTCATTTTATGAGTCAACTGAAGTTTTTACATGGACGTAAAAAAGATTTTGCATTCTACTTGGGCGATCTCTGGAAATTTCCCTCATTTATAGGAGCCGTGTTTGCGTAAAACATGGTTTGAGGTCTACCTTTTTTCCTTTCAAATTTGTTCAACACATTTCCTTCACTTATATGGTATTTCTTTCAGTCAAGCGGTCTTTTGACTTCTCTGTCTTCTTTCTAAACTTGTTCAACCCATTTTCGTCATTTACATGATCGATTTTCAGCCAGAAGATCGTTTGAGATTTCAACGATGGTGCAAACATGTTGAAGATATTTCCATGAGCTCAGTCTGATGATCGGTTGAGGTGAGAAGTGTGGTTACAAAGGGTTCAGAAAAATATACATCTTTTTATATGCCTGAATTAGCCACTTACGCAACTATATCTGCCGCACGAACCAGTGCGTGTGGGTTTTACAGTGGAGAGTGAAGTGAACGTTGACTTGACCTTTCACCCGTCTTACGAGATGCAACGACATGACTTACGGTGGTGTACCACAGGTTAATACATATTCCCATAGAGGCTCGGTCGTAATATGAAGTCCTGGGGAATCACAGGTCGGTAGGTAGGTTGCATTCAACCCTTTGAGAAGCTACCGAACATTCGATAACCACAGATATAATTGGGAGAGAAATACTGGACAGAACAATAATACTCGAATTTTTTCTTTTAATTGTGTTCTTGTCACTCCACACCCCAGCCCTCTCCTTGTTGAACAAACGTTTATAGAGGTCAATATGCGTTATAAAATAATAACTATGTAGAAATAATTCACAGGTAGTTTCTCATTTAAATAACTGGTTGAAAGATTACCATCGGGACATCGATACAGCTCGTTCTTTAAGGAACTGATGCACTTCAATTTCACGCAAGTCAACCACTCAACGCGAACTTATCACCACTGGTTTAAAGCAGATAGTGAAGTTGCCCTGGTAAACAGTAAAAGCAGAATTAGGTCGACGGACTACGTTCCGCTCTATTAAAAAAATAGATAATTATTTCTTCGATTTTGCTGTCGTCATGTCCACATCACTTAGAAAGTGTTGTTGGAAAGCCATATCCAAAACATAATTGAAACATTTCTCTTTCCCAAACAGTTCATATTTCATTCGTTACAAGTTAGGCGCTAATCTGCATACGCAGTAATAACCTCGGAATATTCAAATGCATGAAATGAAACTGCTGAAAACGGTTTCACTAGTTTCATCAAAGTTACACTTTCTGTTCGCTGCGGTTCCTATCCCCCAAACGTTCAAAGGCCAACAGTACGTCAAACATTTACAATTTTCAAGTTCTCAAATAATCCGGTTTCTACCCATCACAAGTTAGTTGCTAACCACTTTTTTACAGCTGTCCCTTCTGTAAATTTGGATTAACATAACAGATTTTAAACCTGTGGAAATACTAGTGGCACACTCATTAGAAGTAGGAGTGTCACATGGAGGAAAAATCATCACTGGGAACATGCAAAACGACAAAATTCACAAAATTAATACCTACTTCCTGTTCCACTTCAACTATCGTCTTATAGTATAAAGCAGAATGAACTAGAAAAATTTCATTTATCAACTTCGGTTCAGGTCATATAGATTTCAACTGTGTAATTCAATTCCCTATGGTTAATAACGATGTAAACAAAAAGTGAAAACACAACTGCTGGTGCAGGAAAACTGCTTCCCTAAGCTGAGGGTAAGTCAACCAGTCTAATACGTGCGGCCCACACCAACACAGCCATGTTATGACATAATGCGATGGTCATCATCATTATAATTCGGGGTGAATCCAAAACAATGAACCCATTCCACGGACATAAGAAAGCATGTAATTACTGTTTAACCTTACTATTTGTGTTGGAGGTAAAACACTAAATCTAATAGCTAATCATTAAAATTATTGCATTCTTATAATAGGTGATACAAAATTACATTCACAGCATCTAATAATACAGTAATTGATTTTTTGTAATCTAACAATATGTGATACAAAACTACGAAGCTACTCATAAGATGAAAGATAAAAATAGCAGAGAAGCATTACATGCTTCCCAATGCTTTTATACCCTCAGAAAAGTCCAGAAAAGGATTCACTGTTTTCGACTGACCATGCAATGATAGTAACAACAGTAATATTAGTACGATGAGGGTTAGTAAGGCAAGGGCAGGCGACATTACTCACATCCAGCCATCTAGGTAGTCGGCACACACGTCAGTGGCAGTGGCCCTCACCACGTCTCCTATCATGCCTTTGCCCAGCTTGTCGCTGGACTCGGGCATGGAGGCAAGCACAGGAGGAACACCAAGAAATGCCAGTAAGAGTCGGTGAACAGGCCAGATTTTTAGATATAAGCTAACTGGGGAATGGGGTGAGGTGCCTAAATCTGGGGGGTTCCGATAAGTGCCAATAAGGCCGGGGACAGACTGGGGATACAAGCGATGCAATGCAATTTTCGCAAGAGGTTTGTTGCATGACTTTGAAAGCTATGTTTCGGGGGGGTTGGTCAGACTGACGAGATGCGCCAGCAAAGT
>LQNS02278122.1:3101648-3119409 GCA_001587735.2 Parhyale hawaiensis | reverse complement strand
TCTGCGAATTAAAAAGATTTCACATCGGACGTACATACGCACACACACACTTTGCTGGCGCATCTCGTCAGTCTGACCAACCCCCCCGAAACATAGCTTTCAAAGTCATGCAACAAACCTCTTGCAAAAATTGCATTGCATTGCTTGTATCCCCAGTCTGTCCCCGGCCTAAGTTGGATGACAAGTTAAGATTTTGGATGTTAGCAGTAGAGAATGAAGTGGGGTGCCTAGATCTGAGGGGTGCCGATAAGTGCCAATAAGTTGGAAGACAAGTTAAGATTTTGGATGCTAGCAGTAGAGAGAGAATCAAGTGAGGTGCCTATATTTAAGGGGCACTAAAAATGCCAATTAGAGTGGAAGCATAGATGTTGACCCACTGATTAATGAATTTAGGTGCCTAGATTTTAAAGGTTTCGATAAATGACAGCCCGAGTCCGAGAATAGGGCAGATTTCCAGATAAAGCTAAATAGTGAATGAAGTGGAGTGTCTAGATCTGAAGGGAGCCAATAAAACCAAAACGATTGGAAGACGCGGGGATACTTTTGATGTTAGTTTATAGAGGAATGAAGTGAAGGGCCTTCACTTAATGGTCGCCGATGGATGCTACTAAAAGTGAAGAACAGAGGGAATTTTGAGATAATAGCTTACTAGAGATTGAAATGAGGTGCGTGAGTAGATAAAAGCCAATAAGAGTCGGACAATATTGTAGAAAATAAGATAAGAACTTAATTTGGAGCAAAACTTGAAAATATAATGGAAATATAAGACATTAGTTAATTGGGGACCAGGGAATGACGTTGAAGTGCCTAGATTTGAGGAGCGTCAAGAAATGCCAGTAACAGTGAGAGCACAGTGCAGATTTCTTAGATATTAGTTGATTGCAAAATGAAAGAAGCCTAGAATATCAGTTTCATTATGACTAATATAACACTAGAAATTAAGATAATAGTTTAATTTAAATCACCCAAGCTTGATAAAGTTCGAAGAAATGCAGATGAAGAGAATTAGCGGACTGTTGGGAATGAAATGAGATGCTTAGAGTTTAAGGAGAGTAAGAATGGTGAAGTACGACAAGTAATCACGTCGATACTGACTACGCGCAAATAGTATTGGTAAAAAAAATGCGCTAGCAATGAAATGTGACGCCCGGGCATTATATTATGAACTAGAAATTAAACTCATTGAGAGCTTTATAAATCGGCTTAGTCTTCAGGGGCGCGAAGAAAGTATAATGAAAGCCTACAATTACGTTTGTTCGAGGAACACAGTGCGGTACCTAGACTTCGAGGGCAGCAAACCTAGTGAGGAAAAGACCGATAAATACATTACCCTATAGTTTTAAGCTTAGGAATAACTTTTTCACCCTAGAGGGGTTCTGGCAACGGCGTCTATGTTAAAATTAGGACTAGTGAGAAATAAAGTGATTACTGAGTACAGGACAAATGATTAACACAAAATTAGATGCAACAATTGGATGAAGGGTTACGTAGGAGTGAGAACTACGAGAAATAAAATGATTCTTCAGTACTAGAACTAAGATCTTTAAACTGCGAGCACAAAATTAGATGAGAGAACTAGATGAAGAGGCAAGCTGTTACTGCGCGGACTTAGTGATTATAAAAATTCGAAACAAATATGAAAGGGAGCAAATAAAAAATATGATGACGCAATAAGGAACAGGAAGCTACTCAAATTTTACAAAAACAATGTATCATAGTGGAATGAAAATATTTCTAGACCAAATTTGAACTGGGGTTATCATTTCAAAGAAAATATGTAAAACCACACGCTGAAACATAAAACTTTTCAAGAAGGGGATAGGCATGGGGTGAGGAAACACTTGGTTGGTTATTGGTAGCGACCATCAAAGTTTGAATCGGAGCGGAAAACAATGAAATGTCAAGGATGGGGTGAAATCGGTAGATTTTTGGATGATACTTTGAGCTCAAAATACTATGTAAAATTTCAATCAACTCTTTGGATGAAACGAAGTAGATAAATGTTGGTCATTTAAGATGCTTAGTGAACAAAATTATGTGACACGGAAAACTAATAGCAATACCATAACGTTAAGGTAGCTAAACACGATTTTGAGCGTTAAACTGAACGAGAACTTAGATCACTTCTGAATTTCGTGTTATAAGATAGGATTGAATAGATCAAAATTTTAATGTGCAGAACTTCTATGAAAAATAGTTCGTGGGAGAAGAATGAAAGTTACTCAAAACGAAAATATCATGAGCAAAAAAGCATAATAATCTCGAGTGGAACTCAAGGTTCCTGCTACGTTCAAAGGCCGGTTAATACGGTACTCAGAAGAACATCACCTGTGAGGAAGTGAGTACGTTGTATAACTTTCTCTAGACACAACTACAGTGTTTCAAGAGAGAAAAAAGGGACGTATAGTAGCCTCACACGCGGCGCCATTGAATGAGGGTGTTTTCAAACAGGATCAACGCACATGGGAACAGCAAGCTAGTTAGTTATAGTTAGGAAAATTAAGTCTCCGTTTCCGAGCGGAACGATATCACAGAGGAAAGAGCAAGGGACGTATAGTATGCCAAGAGAAACGGGGAACCCATGCACAAAGGTGTTACCGCCACACAGGATCAATGCGCATGGGAACAGCAAGTCGGGAAAGAAGAGGAAGAACAGATGAAGGTGGGCACGAAAGAGAGACGTCCCGATGGCTTAGCTAATGGCTGAGGTAACCTACTCCAGGCCCCTGGGGTTGCCTGGCCCCATAGCCTAGGATGGACGAACCTAAACTAACCTAACCCTATGGCCTATGGTCCATCCTATGCCCCCTAAGGGGGTACGGGAACAAGCAAGTCCGGTAACATGAGGAAAAGCAGAACAAAGCATCACCAGTAGGAGTATGAAACTGAAAGAAAGCACAAAAGACAGATGTTGCGAAGGCAAGCTAATGCTAGGGTAACGCATGGGTTGCGCTGCCCCCTTCATGCCCAAGAAAACAGCGAATCTTTATGCAGAATGTGGAGCACCTGTTCTTTTAGCCAAGGATTTTTTTTTATTTTCGACTTCAATTGTCTACTTTATGATGGCTGTCATTCATTTAAGAATGTGTCGCGCATTTCTTCAGGGGCGTAACCAGGATGGGAGCAAGGAAGGATACACTTATGCGCAAGATGGATCATCTGGTGGCACCCAAATGAGGTAGGACGATCAAATATTTACACTTTATGCCATTTTTCATGATTCAAAACCAAAAAAGTCAGAGGGGGAGCATAGTTAAAAATCCTCGATGGTTCGTGCTTTCTCTCAGCATCTACAGTATGGTATCAAAAGCAGGCCATACAAAGACTGATTTAAACGACAGAGAGAGAAGCAGCAAGCCAGAGGCATTTGTGCAACAGTTACTTCATCTCTATCCTCAAGTCAGTTGTTAACTGAAATAACTGAAATTGTATTTTAAGGAGGTAAAAGTTCTTTTTTCAGCGTCATAAACGCTCATTAACCTTTCATCGTGCAGTAGACCTACGCATCTCGCTTAAAAACCGGATAACCTTCAAGCTTTGCACGGTTGCAGAACTAACTTCAATCAAACGCCGCGAGCAATCATATTCTTTTGAGTACCGTAAAGTGTTAACCGGCCTTATCTATATCCCAGTCATTTCTCACTACACAAGTAACACAATAATTTCCTTCAATTCAAGTATTATTCAGGGCTAGACTTGTGAAAATATGATAAAATCTTGGTTTAGGCACGTCAGCACATGTAGCGGCTCACCCAATAACGGTGTTGATTGCGACCGCAGCAATTTTCCGACTGAAGAATCCGGGTTGTTGGTAACCGGACTGACCTCCCTTCCCTCCTCCGAAGAAGCCACCGCTTCCGCCGCCTCCTATCAGTCCTCCTAAGAACTCTGTGTTAGGGGCGTCGTCCGCCGCATTGGGGACGAAGCCCCCGCCAGGGTTCGACCCCGGAGCTCCGGGAGGTCGTGGATTGTTTCCACCAGGGGCATTTGGATAATAGCAACCAGGGGCGTTTGGTTGGTATCCACCTGGGGCGTTTGGTTGGTATCCACCAGGGGCGTTTGGTTGGTATCCACCAGGGGCGTTTGGTTGGTACCCACCAGGAGTATTTGGTTGATAGCCGCCAGGAGTATTTGGTTGATAGCCGCCAGGAGCATTTGGTTGGTATCCACCAGGGGCATTGGGATAATATCCGCCAGGCGCGTTTGGTTGGTATCCGCCAGGAACATTTGGCTGGTACCCACCAGGGACATTTGGTTGGTATCCGCCCGGAGCATTTGGTTGGTATCCTCCACTGTTGTAGTTGTGGTCAGCGTCGTTCGGTAGACTTGGGTAGATCCCTTCCCTCCCTCCAGCCTCGAGGTCCGGAGGTCTAAGATATTGAATTAAAAAATTTCCAAGATAGAGTTTTTTGAAGTCCAACGCATCCCGAAGTAGAGGCCAAGGCAACTCTATCTACAGCACACATCGCTCAGCGCAACAGAAATCAGGTTGTTTAACTTAGCGAAGTTAGAGAAGAAGAAGCAGCAGCGACACTTGCAAAATATGAGTGACATAACATACCACACGCAGCGATTTGGTCTTCGGACACGGCAAGGTTAGGTAGCACAAAAATATTCTGAAGCAAACTTGAGGTTTACAAAAACTTGATGGAAGACGATTTTGCTGCTTGGATTTAGTATGAATAGAGGATGCAGACGACTAAGGTTTCGTAACAATTGTCGGAGAAAAACATTAAATGGAGTGTTGATAGCGCACTGATATAAAAAGAGGCCCAAGAGGAAAAAACCTTATCGTCACCATGATACAAAATTAATGATTAGGAATCGAAAACAGGGTTGGCAACCCGCAGCTGCGGAGCTGTGTGCGACTCTCTTGTGGCTCCCGTAGTTAAGATCAGAATCTTTCGTAAATTTTAAGAAAATTATGTCAAACATGTAATTGATATGTAACTCAAGAGCAATTTTTAATTATCAGGACTTTGCAATAATTTTTTGGATATACAACCTGATTTTTAAAAGTAAAAAAACTTAAACTTCTTAGCTGCTACTTGGTCAGGTAAGGTCTTTCGTTACCAGAA
This sequence comes from Parhyale hawaiensis, assembly GCA_001587735.2. Taxonomy (NCBI): domain Eukaryota; kingdom Metazoa; phylum Arthropoda; class Malacostraca; order Amphipoda; family Hyalidae; genus Parhyale; species Parhyale hawaiensis. Next base: position 3,114,331 of record LQNS02278122.1, on the reverse strand, counting down.
GTCTGTCGACTGGTGATTATTTATGCGGATTACGGAACTTTCCGCGTTTCAATTCGTAGCGGGTTACGCAATGGTTAACTAGCTGCTGTGGCTCAGACTGGGCCTAAAGTTTAAAGGAAACCGTAGTAAATGACTAGTTTGATGTCACTAAATATTGCTGAAAAAAATTTTATGACTATTTTACTGCTAAAGTTTGCTAACCTTTGACATATATTTTAAAGCATTCGCATCCTTTTTTCAGTCTGATCTCAAGCGTGTTGGTAACTAAAGAAGGGTGCACTCAGGGGTCTTTTGCTCCCAGTTCGCAGTACAAAGTATTCGACTGTTATGTTGTATTATGGTAAACACTTACTAAAATGTTAGCCAGCACGTCAGGTGGCTTACTAAAATGTTAGCCAGCACGTCAGGTGGCTTACTAAAATGTTAGCCGGCACGTCAGCTGGCTTACTAAAATGTTAGCCGGCACGTCAGCTGGCTTACCAAAATGTCAGCCGGCACGTCAGGTGGCTTACTAAACTGTCAGCCGGCACGTCAGCTGGCTTACTAAATGTTAGCCGGCACGTCAGCTGGCTTACTAAAATCCTGAAACATGTGCCATCTTAACTTTCTTTTGATTATTGTTGAATAATTATTTTCAGCCTTCCTAACGCATCTCAAACTAGAACGCCTCGTGGCGTAAAACCCATCACCAGCGACAGGAGGAAATTTCATTGCCGTCCTTTTTTATGGCCAGCTAATCCTAGTTTTCTGACATGGGTCACATCGAGGACAACCCACCAGACTCACTGCAAAAAAAAAAAATCATGAACATAGCTCAACTCCTTCGGCCACTTATTGGGTGGACAGACATATATATATATACAAATATAGCCTACAACGAAAACGTCACCTCTCTCACTTTGTTCGCGGGGATAATAAGCTGTTGTAAGACAAAAAATGTAAGAGACGCTTAAATGCTAAGATAACCGCGGAACCTATGCACGAGCGTGTTCCCGCACAGGATCAGCCCCGGACGAACAGAGCACGAAAATGAAAGGCATCAAAGTAGGTATAAAAGAAAGATGTCCTGAAGGACTGGCCCAGTGACTACTACTTAACAGATTAGTTTAAGCTTCCTTTGACCACACAATGGAAGCGTCAAAGAAGAAGAAAACAGGGGAATTCATGCTTTAAAAGAAACGTGGAACCCATGCACAAGGGTGTTCCTAAATGAGATCAATAAGAAAGAAAGTCTATGGAAGAAGAAAGAGGAGAGGAAGGCACCATCGAGTACTCAAATGGAAGGAAGCGCCGGAGGCATAAAGGAAAGCCGTCCGAAGGCCAAACTAAGGTTAAGGTCACCCTTATCGTGTCAGGGGAGAGGTTGCACCCTCATCGTGTCAGGGGAGGGGTTGCACACTATACCCCAGAACTAAGGATGAGACGCACCTAATTAATCAATCCCAACGGTCTATGGTCTACCGTGCGCCCCCAGAAGGGACAGAGGGTAAGGTAACCTAATGGTCCCCCACAGCTTTCTCTGAAACGCCATTATACCGGATGGTGGCAGCTGGACAGGGGTTGTTCCCTAACTGGGGTGCTCTGCACCCCCTGGAGGCACGAAACGACCTTTAAGGGGGTGTAAAAGCTACTGCCATTCAAATATTAATTAAAATCATTGCATAAAAATGGGTACAAATTTAATTTCTTATCATACGGGTTAGTGATGGGTCGGATGTAATTTTTTGGACATCCACGGATGCGGATGCACGTGCGGATGTTGCAATCTTGACATACGGGGATGCAGGTGCGGATGTTCCGGGGATGCAGGTGCAGATATTCCGCGGATGCGAATATTCGCCCCACCAAAAACCCACACACACCCTCTTACGACGGCAGTTTATACAACACTTTGGGGGGGACGTAGATGGTCTTTGTAGACAGGGACAGCGCTTGCACACATTTCAATCCAAATGAGAACATGCAGTTTTCAGCACTATGGATGAGCTCAGTGTACAGTGATAAACCCGCGCATCCGCGCCTCCTTTGATGCAGATTTTACAGTCCTGATATCCGCGGATGTGATTGCGGATGTTACTGTCTTAGCCTCCACGGATGCAGATGCGACTGCGAATGTCAAAAAAGGTGCGGATGCGAATATTCGCCTCATCACTAATATGGGTTAGCTAATTATTGTATAGGGGTTGCGAGAATACATGAAAAGTTCTCCAAGAGCGCCAGGCCAAGAAAAGTTTGAGGAAACCCCTGCTCTAGACGAACTAACTCGAGTTCATCCGGAAGTTATTACTTCCAAATTGGTACGATTTATGTCACAAAACAAAAGTCGTAAGAGTTGACGCGCACAGACACGTACAGTAAACGGTCACCGAACGGTAGCGACTACCGTCAGCGCGAAGGGGTTAAGGTAAATAACACAAGTGTATTTAGGAAGCTCGATATTAGAACTCTTGCAAGACATTGAGGAAGCACATAAGGCAATTGTGATATAAGAGATACATTAGCGGATAGTCGTACTAGACATAGAAATTCCTAAGAGTAATTGATGGCGTCTAATGACTAAATCACTTCAATACAGTATACACGGCTTCATTTGACCTGTTCAGGGGCGGGACAAGGGCCGGGACGTAATACTGGTCTCGCTTGGCACGGCACTTAACCTATGACCTAACTATGTTGTCCAATGCAAGGGATGTTTTCGGATGTAGTGGCGTCACGTGGCCTCTGTAGTGACGTCACTACTCTACTAAATCGTAACTAGTCTGTCTTGATAATTAGTGACATGGCAAACTAAATAAAAAGGGCGAGGTTTTTGATAAAATGTTTTTCATCTCGGGATTTCTGTAGCAACGTTTTCGAGTCGCCACTGCGCAAGATTCTGGCAGGCAAACCCGACACAAAACATTTCGAAGAGACGAAAAAAGAAAAGAGAGGAGACAGAAGGAAGAAACACTTGCGCAGGGGGTTCCTTTCGTTGCCTCAAGCGGAAGCAAGCAGGAGTCCCGTGGTATAGGTCGTTGACAATCGGCGGCCCACCTCACGGAGCAGAAGGAGAAAGAAAGAAAATTACTATCATACCTTAGAAACTAACCTTAGCATCAGGAATTGAGACCAGATGCAACTACCCTTGAGCTCAAAGCACTCGGGATGACCACTGGTGGAGAGAGGGGCGAGGCCTATAGATTTTCTTACAGGGAAAGGGTCAGTCCAAGTATCCCCCTGAGGGGGAGAGAGTCTTTAGCAATCTTGGATAATTTGACGGGTGTAGCGAGGCCATCAAAGGAGGCCAATATTGACGTCACGGTAGAAGTCCTTCCTGCCTGGTCAACAGACCTTGTGTCTCGGAGACATCAACATGGCGATGGAAGAAGCAAAGCAATAGAGTTGCACCTATAAACATGGAAATTTTCAGACGTTCGGAAGAAAGATTGCCGTTACGCCCAAGTAGATCGAATGCGCGGCATGCAAAAATCATTAGCAACCGATGCAAAAATGCACTCTTTTACGGCAAAGGTGCATGACAAGTGTCTAAAAGCGCACCAAAAGGATTTAAAAACGCAGGAAAAATATTTCAAAGCGCGCAAAAAAATAATTAAGAAGCGCAAGAAAATGATTCGAAGACGAGCGAAAATGGGAAAATGCAAGAACACGCTTAATAAATACGCTAAAATGAATTAAAGGGGGGCACAGGGATGATTAAAAACGCATGCAGATCAAAATACCGCGTGGCAAAGGAGAAGATGCTGCCGCAACAGCACGGTCACGGAGTCCAACGAACTGAGTCCGACTCCAGCTAGAGTTCAATTCTGACTCACAGGATCCTAAAACCACAGACTCCGATTCTTCAACAAAGTAACTTTAAAGTTTGCTATAGGACAGAAAAAAAGGAAATCCATGGGCGGATCAACACTGCGCACGGCCACCGTCAGTTGGGACAAGGAAGAACAACATTGAGAAGAAGGAAAAAGGAAATGGGAGCCATGAAAGGAGACGTGGCGGTTTCGGGGTGATTCGACCACAGTCTATCCAAGTGGCGGGCCATTTAAGCTTCATAATTTACCATAACTTGGGTGTACACCTCTACTGTACATACAGAGAATGTTACAGCGATCCGTGTGTATGTCTAATGAGAGAGTTCTGTTTGATATATGAGTCGTTTCACGTATTGTAAGCAGGACGTATTGTGAGCTCTACACATTTCAGTTATATGTATAATGTATATACGGAAACAAAACAGACATCTTTAGGTGCTACGTGATTATAAAAGCTAATTGAGCCATGCCATGCAATGGAGACAAGCATTTCCATAAGCGTTACATAAGCCACTCCATTCCACTAGCACTTATTATAAGGCAATGGAGTACACGACTTGGTACAGTGCGAGTAAAAATTTTCGAGACCTCTGCATTTTTTAGGAAAAACCAAGTTACATGGAAATTATTTAATGGAAAGACTTTTATTCTTATTTGAATATTTTCATTTTATTTTTGCTTTCGTACAAATTCGAACTGCTCTTCGGTGACTCGTAATCATAGAAGAAAGTTTCTGATTACATTTCAAAACGGACGAAATTTTAGCTGTCCCAAACATTTCCATCTTACAAATGGGCCCATTTAACATCGATTAATTCATTGTAGCCATTAATATTTAGTCACTCCACCTTTGTTCTCAATGAACTTTTTGAGTCTTCCAGGCATGCCTTCAGATGAGGATTCAAATATTTAGGTTTGTTGTATCCCACAAGAATTTCAGCTCCATTTTTATGCGGAGACTCAGATTTTTTACCAACAAATTTCCCTTTGGCATAACCACAATATTCTGCGAGGCTTTAGATATCAAAATGAAAATGTTCCAACTGTAATGATGGTTCTTTTCCACTGAATATTATTTCAAACTGTCGGTGAAAATTTCCCTGAAAGTCATCTTTGTCAAGCAAAAGTTTTGAAGCTACTACTAAAACCAAGGAAGTTTAAATAGAAGGAGGCCGTAACGGCTATAGAAATCGGAAGCTGAAACCTGAGTGACTCGCTGACTGGCTGCACGTATGACTGGCAGCCTGTGATTGGTGGGTAGGGAGCAGCTATAAAAAAAAAAATTCTTGGCCTGCACGGCGAAATATGGTAGCACACATTCCAATAATTAAACCTCCTAAGACTAAATAAATGTTAAACGCAAAGCCGTTTTTATCATCCAGCATTACCAGATATCGCAAGAATAAATTCACGAAGAAAAAGTACAAATTAGGATAATCTTCACGGCATAGCTTCATTCCAACAGTCTTTAGACAGATTTAGAAGGTCTCAAAAATTTTGGGGGGCACTGCATTTTTTTTTTTCTAAGACTGTGAGAATATTTTAGGGGAGCTCATCAATTTTGAAGAAACTACCGAAACCAGCAACATTACAGTCTCATAAATTCTGGCGAATTGAATATTATAATTATTTTATAAAGTCTTAACAGATTTCCCGACACGTTTTTATTAGAAGAGAAGAGTATTTATGGGAAACCCATCAATTCTGAGGCTAACTCCAAACGTCAGCAACAATGCGTCTGATTTGAACTTCTTAATAACATTTCGGAGAGCTGGGCAGTTATTTAGGAAAAATTAATTCTCAAAGAACTCCCTACGACCGCAACATTAGCTTAAGACTCCATTCTTTATAACGTCTATAGTAATTTTCCGGCTGGCTTTGCAGTTCTTCAAGGATTTCCAGCAGAATATTCAAGGGAACTCATCAATGGAGGGACAATTATTAAGGTCGCCAGCAACTGCACGGCGGTAGTTAATTCTCCGGAGCCCGCGGCTGTCCGGCGTCAGGAGCAGCCTGTGCGTCGCTCCTATAAAGTAAAACAAAAAGGAGAGCAAGGGTACGGATTACTGCCACGGCAATGACTGCGCACTGCAGTAATGGGAATTACTACGCAATGCAGCAACGGAAATTACTGCTACAGTTACTGCGGTACTAGGAAATACTGCTACAGAAACTATAATGACAAGAATTGTTACTATTACTACACAAGAGGAATTAGTCTAAAAGGAATTACATGCCCAACATTACGCTAACATGGCATGGTCATAGATACAGTCACAATGGGAGCCATTAGTGATGTCACCAAGGGGTGCCAAGAGACTGGAACAGTTTTGATTTTTAGGCGGATAAAGGAGGGGCAGGTAGTAAGTATATAAAAAGGAGAACCGAAGCGCATGAAGACGAGCCAAGAAATAAAAAAGAGGAAAACCGACAGAAGATCATCAGTAGAAGTGAGAATTGGAATGGAGTCCAAAGAAGCATGAAAGAAAGATGTCCCATGTTCCGATGCCACCTAGAGCAACGCGCTCTGCAGTGTACGACAAACGAAATTGTATCCTCCAACGCGATAAATAAAGTATAAAAATGCCGGGACAGCTACGGAGTACTAATAACAGGGCTCGCTGAATCTGGCGGCTCTTCTAACTCAGCAACACAGCAATGCAACTAAAGGGGCTTACTTCGAGAGCGCGTAAGGGTTTATGAAAAAGTTGGCAAATCCAGGATTTCCACAGGCTCTTCTGACCCAAAAATACTCTGATTTACACAATGCGGGATTCGCTGCATTAAGCTGCGCGACTAGTGAGCACATTATGACGGACATAAAATAACTCTTAGACAACAGACCAGACGACATAAGCATTAGATTATCAAAAGCTATTGAAATCACCTCATCCATTGGAAACTGGCTACGTTTCAATGGGTGAAAACTCAAAAATGCGGACAAGATAAAATTAAATGCAAGGGAATATCTTGACCTAGTTATGACGCCAACGTTCGCGCCGCACTGGTCTGTTTATGTTTCTTGTAGCTGTCGAGATTACACAGGAATACGTGCAGCAAACACCCATGCCGAACTAGTTTACTAATGCACTAGTCACCGAGAGCGGTGCCAGAATGCGCGTACTAAATACGCATGCGGAATAGTTTTTAACTAGAGCGTCGCGAGTGGCGTAGGCAACCAACGTCTCGGCCTCTTACGTTAAATAGCTGCAAGTCATCCAAAACGAGGCTCTGCAAGTAGCTACAGGCTGACACCGTACGGCGTCCCGCAATTAGCTCCACCACGAGTCAAAGATACTCCATGTTGGTGAGTCCCAGGACCTCCTAAGTTGGCAGTATTTAATGCAGGCTCTGGTGCTCGGCCACCGCTTACTGCAGCCGTCGCTTCATGACATAGGCCTACATCCAATCGTCACAGTGCCAGCATTCTTCTGTGACGTAGGCTACTTCCTCGTTGATGGCATCGTCCCGGCCTCCACTCTTAAGACGGCCCTGGCGTCTATCCACAGGGAGGTGGCGACCACCTCCACTGCGAGGTTGGTGGTCAACAAGGTGCTCGGTACCCATCTCCCCGTCGGAGTCAACATGGCCTCGGCCCTTTCGCACTGCGTTTTCCCAGCTGCGGCTGGGCTGCTGTGTGGCTTAGGCCACCCTCAAACACAGAATCGGGCTTCCGGCCTCTTCGCAATGCCCGCTCCGTCATGCATGAAAGCAAACTAGTCCCCTCTCTATTCACATGTAACGCGCTTCCTTCAGACCTCGATTCTCATGCATCACTGGGAGAAACCATACGGGATCTGTGTCTTTCTCCCGTCTCACCATTCCTTAACTTATCTCCCTCCGTCCGTCCCCCTCGGGCTCCCCTCCGGACGGAGTTGGCAGTTAGGCACAAAGACAACAACAACAACAAAGCGGTGTAGAAATAAGTGCGCAGAACTTCTGAACCGGGCTAGTTTATTCATACCCGCTGTTGCTGTCGATAAAAGGCGTAGGACTATGTGCGAGCAGTAAAGATGGCGTCATTCAGTACTCGTCACAGCATAATCTTTGCATGTTGCTTTCGCAATGGCGTGTGGCAGCATCATTTTTGCTTTCACTGTAAGTTCCAACTAACAAAGGAACTTTCAACTTGAGGCACTTTGTAGAAATGGCGAAAAATTGTATACAAAATATAGCCTGATACCAGCAATATCGATATGCTTTCTTCAATAAAGCACATGTTCATACGGTCACAGTACGGGATTCACGGCACCTGATCGCAACAGCAGCATGCAATGCGCACCCGATTTCTGTGCTAGAGGTGCCAGGATCGAGCAACAAGCCTGACGAGCGATCTTTACGGCGTCCGGAGAGCTACATCGGCAATTGCTTGGTATGCGGAGCTGGGTGGGGGCACCTCCCTTTGGAAGGGGTCGGGTCGTTGAACCTTCCGTTTCGACGTCATATTTCTTAGTGACCTGTGGTAGGCAGCAGCTGTACATACTCACATACTCATCTGGGGCAAGTTGTCCTAAATCTGCTCATAAACAAGTTCGTGTGGGTTTCCCAGTGGAGGGTACAGTCAAAGTTGGCTTTTAGTGAGGTTTCTCGTGAGTAAAAGAATAATGTAAATTATGCAAACTTCCAAAATTTAGAACACTTCTACACAAAGCGAGGGGGCAAACCTGTTATAAATAACAGACGTTAAAAAATGCATGAATTACGACTCATCCATAGGCAGCTTTATACTCCAACCTTCTCGTACACTTCATTCTACAACTAGCCAATGAACCTTTGTCCTAAGTCCACCACCTGCCGGGCGACTAAATTGTCAAGGGTCAAGATTCCATTTAAAACCTGGTACTTCAGATGCACTGTCTTGGAGCCAAAAACGGCTGATTCGGATTCGCTGACAGTTGGAATGAATAGAAGAGAGGAAAAGGGGGACCTCTCTTTCCTCCAAAAATAATATTTTTCGCTAGCTTTACGGAAAAAAATTAAAATAACGTCATTACCTTCCGAATACGTGTAACTGGCACAACCACAGACAGCTTCATAAGAGCACCACACTTTGCGTCGCATCGCTGGCCCGTGTAATAGTTTCATTTTGACCCGAACCAAGGACCGTCTCGGCTTTCGATTGGACGATATAATTATTCCAGACAGGGTGGCAGAGACGCGATTGGTCGGAGATGTTCGGGCGTTCAAATTAGTTAGTCTTTGAAAAACGAACGGCATTGGGGATTCGGAGGAGAAGGCGGTACCATTCGATGCACCAGAACGCGGGTGTGTACTGCAATTAAGTTTTCTTTCTTTGATTTTTGATGAGGATAGCATTAGCCCAGCTGGTGTGTGAATATAATGTGACGTATTCCCTGTAGGACTGAGATGGCTTGTGTCCCGCTCGTGTCATTTGTGAAGAAAATACGATAAATTTCCTGCACGATAGAGATAGCATAAGCCCGACTCGTGTAATTTTGTAAACAAAATGTGTTGTATATAAATGGACCCTGTAAAAAAGATATAGCGTTTGGCCAGTTAGTGTTACTTTCTGTACAAAATATGATGGAGCCTCAGTAGGATGAATCCGACGGCTTAACAAATACACAAAACACAAATGAAAGGTCGGATTCAACAGAAAAAGATCAATCACTGACCTGGTCACGGCACCGATGATGTTGCTGGCTATGGCGCCTCCGGACTGTCGGTGGCCCCCGCCACCTCTGCGGCGACAATACGTGATTAGTCAAATGAAAATTATTATTGCGCCTTGTGACGCAGAAAAATATGGTCCGAAGTAAACGTTTACAGTGAGCACAGTTCTGCTCAATAGCATCACGTCCTAATACAGATGAACTTTGAGCAGCTAACTCGTAACGGCCCAAGTTTCTTGCCTGCCCCAACTTACAACTTAACGTCCCCGAGCTCTGCTAATCTGCAGCATTTCACTGTGCTTGCAACATCCAACCCTTTGGCTGAATTCATCCTCTTCATCTTCTTCACTTCTTCCTCAGATACCTCTGTGATTCTGAGGGGGTGGCAATAGCTCATACAAGACCGGAGCATAAGCACCGGCCGCTCTCTGGCAATGGGTCTCTCGGTCCGTCCACTGTCTGCTACCTAACCTAATCTATCCAGACAATTGCACAGCTGCAGTCGACAACAGAGTATATGAAATGACCCAACGCCTCTACCCCCTGAGCCACTTGGGTTATGACCATCAAATGACATAAAACTTGGGAGGGTATCGTTGCAGACGGCTTTTGTTGAACAGTTATGGGCAAGTTAATAGTTTTTCAGTAAGATGATATACTTAGCTTGTTAATTCCTAAATAATTATATTAGCAACATTTATTGGGACACAAAAACGTAAAAAATTATACAATCAGCGGAAGAATGCCGCTGAAGCACACCTCATATTTATGGGCAGCTTTCGTGGCGCCCAAGGAGGCAGTTGCGATCTAATCGGGTTTCAGTTACCCGATACGAATTCGGTATTATAATAACCACAGTTACAGGCGTGCGTTACAATTTGAGTAATAACAGCGGCACGCCATATCCATAAGACGAGTATGGTAGTATATACGGTACAAGAATTATACAAGCGTTAACTAAAAAGTTAATTACTAGGTGCTGATTACGAGGCATTAGGAAATAAACATGATGACTAACGTATTATAAAAAGCAACATCACTGTTAGCTAATACAGAATATATATATTTTAAAAATAAATTCCTAATCAAGTCTCCAAACCCAAAGTGTGTGAAATGATCCAAACAGAAGGAAAAAGGTGAGGAAGGTAGTAGTCCTGCCGGGACAAAGATTAGATCACTGAAGGGGAGGAACGGGGAAAGAAGAGGAATTACATCAGAAAAGGCAACGCGCAGAAGTATAGAGAACGAATCTCACTCCAGGCCAGTGCTACTCCCCATAACACATTTTGGGGACATAACTCACCCCATGAGGTTGCCAATAAGGCTGCTCGCGATGCCACCGATCACGTCCTGGTTGCTGCCACCGGCCCCCTGACTGCCACCAGGTTGTCTGCCACCACTGTTGCCACGGTAAGGTTACTGTTAGGTTAGAGAGTCCCCCATACCATACCCACATGGGAGACAGAGCCTGGGTTTCAGGCCCCTCCAAGTAAGTTGCGCGATGCTTATAGCTGCGCTCTAAGAGTGCCGACATCCACCAAGTACGTAGTACCAAGGAGAGAATGGAAGGCAGACAGACAAACAGACTGACGGATGGTCATTAAAATTCAGTCATCCACGCATCATTGCAATCCTGGGAATTCCTGTAAATTTCATGAAAATCCATCCTTTTTGCAAATGATTATCCATTCATAACTTTTCGAGCAACTGTAAGTTGCTGTTAGACATGTGAAATATTACTTATTACGCGGAGGCAATTAATTTCTAGCAGTCAAAATTAAATGGAACACTAACTATCGATCTTTAAAAGAGGTAATACACTTTGATAAAGAATCCTGGATACAAGTTGTTTCTTCCACCTAGGTAATACAGAAGTCTAGAGGTCCGAGGAACAGTTGATATACCTACAAGCAATTGGAAACACATATAAAATAAACATTGCCATATGATACATATTATTATGTAGTGTATATAGTAAATTTATTAGCGGTTATACATTTTCATTACCTGTTAATTAAAATAAATAGATACGAATTAACAAAAGGGAACTCTATACGGCAGTCAATGTTGCCTATAGCCTATACCGTACTGGCAAACATATACCGTAGTTTACCTAAACTCGTTTGTGGTATTCTTATAAACCTCTATATAATTAGTTATACGGCAGTGTATTTCACTGTATTTCACTAGGTCTTCTTACTAATAAATTCTAGCATTAGCTAGAGTAGCGAGAAGTTGATCCCCTATATCTGAGATAAGAGACTTAATCCCCTACATCTGAGATAAGAGACTTAATCCCCTATATCTGAGATAAGAGACTTGATCCCCTACATCTGAGATAAGAGACTTAATCCCCCTACATCTGAGATAAGAGACTTATCTCCTACATCTGAGATAAGAGACTTAATCCCCTACATCTGAGATAACAGACCTAGTCCCCTACATCTGAGATAAGAGACTTAATCTCCTACATCTGAGATAAGAGACTTAATTCCCTACATCTGAGATAAGAGACTTAATCCCCTACATCTGAGATAAGAGACTTATCTCCTACATCTGAGATAAGAGACTTAATCCCCTACATCTGAGATAAGAGACTTATCTCCTACATCTGAGATAAGAGACTTAATCCCTACATATGAGATAAGAGACTAACATATCCCAAGGAAATAATGTACTTCGAAGGAGTTCATGCATCCACACTAATGAAGATGTGTAATATAATGCAAAGAGAAACAGCTCCAGCGAGAGGTGCAAAGACAAAGAGCGCTCTTAATTAGGTGGCGGTCAAATGAAGACACCAAAGCAACGTGCGGTCAGCACAGCCAGACTCTACAGTAGTCTTTTTACCGAGCCATCTGGTGAGCAGTACACTGGCTACATCTGATACAGGGTACCAGTGAATCTCGTAAGAATTGAAATACATTAGCATTAGCGCTACATTTGGGCATCTGGCGACCGTTACCTGAACATCTGGCGACCGTTACCAGAGCATCTGTCGACCGTTACCAGAGCATCTGTCGACCGTTGCCTGAGCATCTGGTGACCGTTACCTGAGCATCTGGTGACCGTTACCTGAGCATCTGGTGACCGTTACCTGAGCATCTGGTGACCGTTGCCTGAGCATCTGGTGACCGTTGCCTGAGCATCTGGTGACCGTTGCCTGAGCATCTGGTGACCGTTGCCTGAGCACCTGGTGACCGTTACCTGAGCACCTGGTGACCGTTACCTGAGCATCTGG
>LQNS02278122.1:3049504-3100859 GCA_001587735.2 Parhyale hawaiensis | reverse complement strand
CCTGAGCACCTGGCGACCGTTACCTGAGCATCTGGTGACCGTTACCTGAGCACCTGGTGACCGTTACCTGAGCATCTGGTGACCGTTGCCTGAGCATCTGGTGACCGTTGCCTGAGCATCTGGTGACCGTTACCTGAGCACCTGGTGACCGTTACCTGAGCATCTGGTGATCGTTGCCTGAACACCTGGTGACCGTTGCTTGAGCACCTGGTGACCGTTACCTGAGCATCTGGCGACCGTTACCTGAGCATCTGGCGACCGTTACCTGAGCATCTGGTGACCGTTACCTGAGCACCTGGTGACCGTTACCTGAGCACCTGGCGACCGTTACCTGAGCATCTGGTGACCGTTACCTGAGCATCTGGCCAATGTACTGGGACGCAGCGCCAGCAATCAGCTGATTGCTAAATCCCCCACCGCCGCTGCCACCTGCGCCTCCACCGTGCGATCCTCCTCCGCTACACGGAAATAAACAAAATCCAGCCATATATTCTCACCCTACGTGGGTATTTTGAGTACTGACACACAGACGGAGACGTAGGTACTAGACATGAAGCGACAGAAACATGCGAGGTTGACTGAAAAGTTCGTAGGCCAGCGGAAACAATAATTATTAGAGTGCCAAAATAATCAAGAGAACATTAAAAGGCCGACGTGGATATTTGCGAGCGAGCTTATTCTTTTAATACCTGACCAGGCGACCGTGAAAAATGATGACCTATGAATTTTTCAGCGTGACCCCGGGCACCGTTTAACATATAGGTAGCATGCTTAAGTGCGAGGCTGAAGTATATAGCTATGGAGTAGATGTGGACAAGCTTAATTACTCTATGTGTGTGCACCAATAGACTAAAATGGGATACCAAAATTACACTATTACGGTATACGGCAGAATATAGCCTAGTAGCTATATATCACAGTATATTTTCATATAAAAATGTATATTTATTTCATATTAATTCAGTTATCAGGAATAGAGCGGATATATATGGTTAGAAAATGAAATAAACATTTTTATACAAAAATATAATATGAACATTTTGCAAGCATATACTACCGATTACTAATTAAAGTCAAGCAAAAAAATATTTATTTATGCAGGTACACTCCACTTTAAAGAAATTTTCGTCTAATATTCGTCTTATCCCTCACTTGAACTTCCTAAATATTAATATACTTGATTCGTTGAAAATCACTGATTCAGAAGATATAGGTCTTTATTTGTGGAAATTCTGTTTTGTTTTATCAAATTTTCGTCTTTTCAGCTTCTTAATTGACCCGTTGGAGGGCGCTGCTGCTTTAGGTTAGGTTACATGCGTATACGCCAAAGTCGCCCCTCTTTAGGCCGTACTGTCGGGTAGTTAGGCATAAACCCCTTCATTATATCGGGCAGGTTAGGTAAGGCGTAAGCCTGGGTTGCCTAATTTCCACAAAAAATGGATGTCATTTTCGTTTCAGCACGCCTCAATTATGCTAGAAATCACTTTCATATCTTATGACTCGGGTGGGGGATAAGAGGAATATCAACCAAATTTTAAGGCAATTCTAGCAAAACTAAAAAACTAGGGAACGAAGTAAAAACAAGGGGCATGATAGAAAAGCACTCAGCATCACTACAACTAAAGCATAATTACGATTAGCATGGGAGAGGTTCAACTAGAGCAATAGTATGGCATGTTGAAATAAAGAATTTTTATTCGTGCCTTAGTGAAAAATTACATAATTACCTGTTCTCTATGATGCAGTCGGAACATGGCGACATCTGGTCTTTTAAAGACTAGCTCGCCTAGCCTTGCTTTAAAAGACTTATCTTACAAGCTTTACCTTAGTTTACATGACCTAACCTTCGTTATACAGCCTAGGTACAATAACTTTACCTAACAAGATCTAACTCAACGTAAGTTACCTTGGCCTGACCTAACATAACTTGGCATGACCTTATATGACCTGAATTAACCTTTTCTAATCTTGCTTCACCTACTCTATCCTATGTTCACTCAATTCACGACTTGCACCTTAGTAATACTACTTGAACTCACCACTAGATACCTTAGGTAATCTCCATAGCGACTAAAATCATGGCATTCTTACCTGTTCGGTGCAACGCGAAGTCCACACATGCAGGGCAGCCGATGTGTCAAAGAGGTAGAAGAGTAAACAAAAAAGGGGGAAACTCAATTTCTAGTCGAAAACGGAGAAGGTCATACACGTAAAAAGAAAACGGACAACTGGTAACGTTGTGATATTAGGTAAAATTTGAGATAAAGGCAAAAAGGTAACGTCGCAATATCAAAAGAGAGATAATACCATAGGAGAAAAAAAAAACACACAAAACAAGAAACCAGTTCGGAAAGAAACTCAGTAAAGTGAAAAATACGAACGAAAAACAGGAAGCAAGAATAAATAAGACATAACGTTCGCAATGCTATGAACGTTATAGTATAACGAACGACGGTAGCTACATCATTTTTTATTGAAAATTAACTTTTCTTTTGGAAATTGCACAAAATTTATAAAATGCTGGGAAAAATACTAAAAATGATGGATAAAGGAAAAAAGATCATTATATATAAAATATTCTCGATAATTCATAAAAAATTTTGTAATGCAGGGATATATATTGCATTAAAAATTATAGGTAAGTAAACACTAGTATTTCAAGGGTTTTCCCGTTGTGATCGTTAAGAACAAGCAAGGATGAATTGAGGGAAGGTTGCATATTTAAAATAGAACAATAAACTGCAGCATTCAAGGGAATGCGAATCGCTAAGAGCAGTGTCTCATGAGAAGAAAAACGGGGAAAATGAAAGGAAAATGGCAGCGTCGCAAGCAAGCAGGAGCGCAGGTCACGGGTAATTAACATTCATTATAGACGGGCAGGTGGCCAAGATCCCGAGGTACAGCATGTGAGGGGAAAAGTTCATGGTTAGTGATTAGGTCTCACTAATATCAACATATTCACTAGGATATTAGCTAGTTCCAGGAGTGAATGGTGCTATAACAAGAAAAAAAAATTGAAAATAAAAAATTAATATTTTTGTTAAGTTATTACTTCATTTCCATATTTATTCTATACACGTCCTCAATATTTATAATGTAAAAAAAGGCAATGCTACTAACACTTCAGGCGGGAGGTTTGAAATTACAAGCAAACTCACACGAGTGCTGCTGTTGGTGTCAAGTTTGGCCAGTGTGCTACTACTGGCAGGAATGCTAGGCGCATAGCATTTCAAATATACGGGAAAGGAAGAGAAAAACCAAGAAATAGCGAATACAGTGCGGTGGATGGACGGACTAACTTTACCTAGTAGCAACTCGTGGCCTACAGTCCTACAGACTTGGTTCCTTCCGTAGTGGAATGTAGAGGACGTGTTTTAAACAACATACGTTGGACTTTAACATTTAGAAGCAGATTTGTGGGAGCGAATTTTAACTCATCGGAATTACAAAACTTGAACCTTTCAGCAGTAGGATTCTAAATGCCGTTATTTTAACAAAGGTTACAACAGACCTGGTCCTATTAGAAATAGATACGTAAAGAGCTTATGATAATAAAAATTTGTCACATATATATCTGGACTTTTGGTAGTATAATAGATATTGAAAACACCTCATCCATATATACAGTATTTGAGCAACGTATTCATCACCTGACCATGCCCCCAACCACGCTGCTGATGAGGTTATCAACAAACGGGTTGTTGACGTCGCCCTTCTGTACGGCGCGGAGCTGGTCGTCGTCCTTATCCTCGCTAGCGTGGGGGGGTGGAAGCAGCAAGGAGTTAGTTAAGCTAATTCAGGGGTTAGCGTAGCTAGTTCGGGAGTGTGTGTAGTTTAGTCAACTCTATTTTAACCAGGTTCTGTTAGTTTATTCCAAGGTGAGATGTCCCATTGTACCTCTGACGAAAAAAAGCTTCTGCAGGGAGGAAGAAGAACCTAGTTAAAATAGGATTAAGTGGTAAGTGTAGCTAGCTAACCCTATCTTAACTAAGGCCTCGCTGCCTCGCCACAGGAGTTCTTTCTCCTACAGAACTACAGCAGAAAAAAGGGCCATTGTAGCGAGACCGGCCGGCCTGAGTAAGAGAGGGTTCAGCTAGCTAGTTAAAACTTTAGTGAAGCTAGGTAAGGAAGTAGATTAGTTTGCTAAGAGGTTTGTACAGTTAGTCAAGGAATTAGTATAGCTAGTAACAGACATGATTTAGCTAATTAAGGTTATGATAGTTGAGAGAGAAAAAAGCTTTCCAAGGTAACAACATTCACGCCAGTTTATTTATGAGAGTCAGTACTGCTCATGCTACATAAATATTAATGGTGAACGCTCGAGCCATCTAAGGCTAATATTAGCTAATAAATACATGAATAGACATGAGCCAAGTGTAGTTAACCATTAGAAGGTATGTGCGGGTTTTACCCCAATCGCCCATGAAGAAAAGGTAAAAATATCTTGGGTTAGTTGATCTCATGCAATATCAACAGGGTGGATATTATGCCGAGGCCACATATGCATTCGAACGCACAACTTTAGGTAGACGAACGATATGAAAGCTCCACATCCTCGCAGCAGGTGGTGTGTACGAATGTAAAACGTGGCTCCAGCATAGGAAACACAAGAGGTGGACCCTTCAGAACGCTTCATGAACAATCGAATCAGCAATCACAATGGAAACACTCTGCTTTTTTATATTTCACAGTCCACACGAACACCATCAATCAATCTTGACACAAGTTCAACACACGTAGGTCTATAGAGTACAAATTTCCCATAATTCACACCACCCCCACACCAATCAGCAAAAACACAATTGCTTAATACATACT
Organism: Parhyale hawaiensis; assembly: GCA_001587735.2. Lineage (NCBI taxonomy): Eukaryota > Metazoa > Arthropoda > Malacostraca > Amphipoda > Hyalidae > Parhyale > Parhyale hawaiensis. The sequence continues at coordinate 3,096,041 of LQNS02278122.1, read as the reverse complement.
ATAATGAAAAAATAAAATATCATCAGTCCTTTGAACCTACAAAGACGAATCAAATATAGAAAAAATTTCAACACATTAAACATACAGTGATGCATTACAAATTTCTTGGATATGTTACGCACTACCATTACTGAAGCAATAATATTACTGTTACCCACTATCATATTCACCGAATACATAGCTCGTGATAGTATTTATCATTTATTTTCGATACAGTGGATACACATAAAGAAACTTTCTCATTGCCTGAATTCTAGGATGTTGCAGACTACTAGAAATTTTTCTTGTAGTAGCTAAAGGTACAATTACCATAATCTGAAACAGTCATATAATTATATTATCCGTCTTTTAATGCGCAACTGTGGGCAAGAACAGTTCATAGTCAGTGCCGAGGATAACATTTCTTGGCAAGCATTCATAGCTCTTAGAATTCAGATATATACATACGAAAACGAAGTACCGCATTTCCAAGTAACCCAATTTGTCTTCCCAAGCGATTTTGGAAAAAGACAGCTTACGCGAATCTAGAATTTATTATTTTGGAATTCAGCATTACATCGAAGTGGGTACAATACAGTTACATTTGGTGGGGCACCCACCACATAAGGAAAATCAATTACATGAGAAACTTTCCTTTTCGATAATACCAATTTCTTTCTTAAAAGTCTTATTATCGACGAGAAAGATGTCTTAACGGCTTTTTTCCATTCAGTGATGACATTTTCCAACGAGAATAACATAAAACGGGAATATTTTATCCACGACGCAATTGCGTCATCAGCGTCTTGACGTCACAGTCAGGAGGCCTCAGTCTGATGACGTCACACAAGAGTGGCGTCACCAGCGATGACATCACAACACTGTCCCAGCCGCCAGGATCCTTCTCATCGACAAAATTATTTATGACTGACCACTGCGGCACTCACTTGGCGATTCAGCAGTGTATTTCATTCAGTATTGAGCAGTTACATCCATAAAAGATATTACAAGTTGTAGTTTAATTAACATGTAGAGATTATCACTAGAGGAAAGATCGGCAAGTATATTGCATCACCGCATACAATTACATAGTGAAAGTCTTCAGAAAGAGCAATAAATTAGCAAGAGAGGCTCATTAAATACTGCGGAAAAGTCCAATAGCATGGAGGATATTAGCGGCATTACAATGTTCATAATACGGTACTTGTGCCCTGCAGGACTTCAAACATGTATCTAGAGTATATACTACCGCTTAGTCACTGAGAATTTTTATTTTTATCCACAGAAAAAAAGGCTCAAGTCTGAGGAGATAGTCAAATAGAGAGAAAAAAACTAAAGTATAAACTCTTTAAAGCAAATAAAAAATATTTCGCTATTTCACGATGTTGAATGGGAATGTAATTCTCTTGTCGTATCGTCAAGCGCATCGAGTAGGAAAATATTCCAAATATTCCATTTTATGACCCAAGACAAGCTCGTTTTACGGTATTAAAATACCAAAGATAGTTACAACTTCAGGAAGGACAGCACAGCAGTTCAATATTATGCGAACGCATACGGTATTACCGTATCAGTGCTGGAAAAATATTAAATGTGGTAGTTATAAAAACAATCGAATTGCATGAGCTCATGCAAAACATGGATTCTATCCTAGTAAGAATCAAAGACTGCGTGGAAACCATATAGGTTTCAACTAATACAAGAGAATTTTATTAAAAAACCATAGGGTGCTCTTCAAATGAAACTGCATGAAATTCATGCGGGCATTTGTACAAATAACAAAATTATTTGAAATTCTCAAGGGTATTTATAAAAATAGGTACAGAACTGTAGGAACCCACATGGGTATTTATAAAAATAGGTACAGAACTGTAGGAACCCACATGGGTATTTATAAAAATAGGTACAGAACTGTAGGAACCCACAAGGGTATTTATAAAAATAGGTACAGAACTGTAGGAACCCACATGGGTATTTATAAAAATAGGTACAGAACGGTATGAACCCACATGGGTATTTATAAGAAACACAAATAACCTGAAAACCACAAGGGTATTCACAAAAATAATGAAATTGCACAAAACACAAGGATATTTATAAAAAAACACTCAAATTACTAGTAGCTATTTGAAGAAATAACAATCATGAAAACCCATACGAGTACATGTTCAAAACCGCAATGCTATATTATACAAACACAAGATACTTTAAAAAACGCACACACTTATAGAAAATTGCAAGCAGTTTCACAGGAATACTTACAAAATCACGAGCAAATTCGCATAAAAATTAGGTCAGTGAAAACAACGAAAGGATATCATCGAATGCCTTCATAATTTTACTAAAAATATGGATGGGGCATTTAGAAAACACACTCAAGGTTTTGTGTCACTCAAAATAAAAGGGATATTGTTGTTATATATTAATGACGGTTTAAAAAATGTAAAATAACTGACATTACTCGCACTCTTAGACTAAACAGGATATTCTGAATAGAAATATTTTCATCTATTGAATCACACGCAAAGAAACAGCGAAATATGATCGGATAAAGCAGGGTATGGTACTTTTAAATGGCTGCAGCGTAGGTACGCAAAGAAAAAAAAGGTAATAATCATTCATCACATATATACACTAAAGTGAAAGAACAAATATCGGAAAAACAACACTGAACACGAAAAACAAAGAAAAAAATTATCAAATCTATCCTAATTAACCAAGTAGGGTAATGTCTCAATTGCCGAATGCCCATCTATTACCGAATATAGGTAGGAATCTTATTGCGTTCGGTAATAGAAACGCATTCGGTAATTGAGACATTACCCTAGTTGATCATGACTGAACGTTTGTCGAGATCAGGCAAATTACGCCACGGGTAGCGAACCCAAATAAACAATGGGTGAAACAAGCATCGCTACACTCGAGAAAAAGTTCAGAACACGAAAATGTAGTACTTGTACGAACGCTTTCATCAAATTATTTCGAACATAAACAATTAGATTCCCAGTGCTAGAGGTAGGAAAAACTTACTCTTTGGTCACTTTAATTATCAACTATTTACCCGGCTGGGTGTCTATAGACAAGAAAAGAAATTCTATGGCCGAGGCCCCACCGACATAACAAGCAATGCAGTGTGATTTTTGCGGGGACACATGGCGCCTGTGACCGAGAGCAATGCATGGTGTGATGCGCGATCTGGGTTGCGTCGGTGGGGGCAGCAGATTGCTGTACCCGATGTTGTATTTATTCGCGCGAACAAATTGTTAGGTCGCACGTCGCTTGTTTTGCACTGGTGTAGCCGATGCCTAAAGAAATCCTGGATACTTAGGCGGTGGTATTGAGAATTACTAAAAAAAAAAGACTCATGGCCGACTTCAACGCCTGCATAGCAACACGGCCAAACGCGGATCCCGGCAATGAATTCCACACAAACACACACCGGATTATAATACACCGACTGAAATTAGTAAAGCCTCTTCACAAGCAAACGCATTGAGGAAGTCGTAGCATTCGGAGATTTTAGATTCCACAACAGGCAGAATATCCGAGCCATTCCACGACGAGTCTTTGATTCGAACAAAGAGGCTAGAGCGGATAATAGGCCAAGATTTTGGTCCCGCTTTCCGTCGCCCTTTGGTGTCGATGAGGCATAACACTTCTCGTTTGTAAACACACACCTTTTAAATACTTCAGTGCATGAAGAAGCTGAACGTAAATAAAATAGGTAATCGTGGTGGTGGTAGTAGAAGTAGAAACATTTACTAGCGCTTCAGTGGCACACTGCCTATATTGCGCCGAACTATTCCTGCGTTTAGCCACAGGCTCGTCCGCCGCTAGGGCGTGGAATTTGACTCATTTTATATATTATAAAGTAGTAGGGTGAAAATTATCATTATTAATTTTTACATATCATAAAAAAAACGGGCAAAGCCGTAGTTGACGGTAGCATTTATCGCAATGGATTCATCACAGTTTGTGATAGAGATTACATCTGGCAAGAAAAGTCTTGAAGGCATTTCTATTAAACTGGCCGCGAGATCCCTCAGAAAGCATTCCTCGGAGGACAGAGTGGACATCCCGAATATCAGGTCCGGATAGCATTCCCTCCGCTCGTCGCAGAATGTGGGACACTTGGCCATTAAATAAACGACAGTGAGAGGTACGACGCAGTCATCACACTAGGGTTGCGGACGCCTCATCCGCAGATAGTAGTGAGCGAGTCTCGTGTGCACAATACGTAGGCGGCACAGGACGACGTCCATTCGGCGATCGTCGCTATTTGACGAGTGCCACTGTCAGACGGTTTCTTTGATTGTTCGTAGCTTATTATTTCTCTGCGCCAGCCACTGGGATTGCCATAGCTCTCGCAGATTTCGCTAGGTTAGTGGGTAATAGTCTCGGCAGGGGACTGCACGGTTTGCCGCGGGCAGATCCGACAGGGCCACCTGCCCCGACTCCTCGTGGGCGAGCTCATTGCCCGCGACGTCAACATGACAAGGATGGCTTGTACTACACTCAATAAGTCGGAGAATATCGTAAAGTTCCTTTCATCGCTGTCTCCAAAGAGGAGCAACGCTGCGCGCACGCCGAATAGCTCGCCGGTGAGAGTCTGGATCTCAGTTTATAGCCAGCATGCTCTAGTTTCATCAGTCGTTGTGGTTGCGCATCCAACTCGGTCTCCCGTCTTAGAGCCATCAGCATTGATGTGGACAGAGTCGCCGTGTTGGTCTCTCACGTGTTCCGTGAAGAGAGTTTTTAGTAAGAGGGGATGCCTAACTTTTTTGGGTATTGCGTGCCGGGCCAAAACATTGAAACTGGTATGCGCCAGGTTGGTTTGTTTCTGAACAGGACCCGGGCCACATTGAATGGCTCGATTTCCGCTATAAAAGGGAGGGCTTCATAGTCGCTGGAGGAAGGAAGTGTGTACGGAAAGTCTGCTCCCTCTGCCCGGTCTCGGCACACACTGTCCCAGGCCGGGGATCGAGGGACTTGTTCTAAGCGGGCTAAGTACTGATAGGTAAGTAGCGCCCTGCGCTGCTGCAGGCAGGGTTCGCCACCCTCAGCGAGGAGACTTGGTACGGGTGATGTACGGAAGGCTCCGGTGCATAGCCTTAGTGCTGCATTGTGCACAGCGTCCAGTCGTTTTAGGACTTTAGTCCTTGCGGATTGATATACGACACAGCCATAGTCTAGTCTCGAGCGTACAAGGGTTTGGTAGAGGTATAGAAGGGTTTGGCGGTCGGCGCCCCACCACAGTGTCGTCAGGTGCTTGAGTAGGTTGAGCTTACGCATGCATTGTGTTTTAAGCATCTCGATGTGGGGTTTCCAGGACAATCTTCTATCTATTATCATTCAGAGGAATTTCACCTCTTTGTGATAGTTTATCCGTTGTCCGTTCATTTTAAGTTGGGGTGACATTACATTTCTGCCACGCCGATGTGAAGGGCAGAGGTCTTGGCAACAGAAAAAGGCGAAGCCATGGTTGGTCGCCCAATTACAAACGCATCCAATGGCTCTCTTCAGTCGTCAATGTAGATCTTCCACATCTACGTATAGTGACCCGTACACGCATTGGGGAAGGTCTGCTATGATGTCATTTATGGCTAGTAGGAATAGGGTACAGCTAATGACGCTCCCCAGCGGGACCCCGTCATTCTGCGTTATTTCAGGGGAGAAGGTCTGTCCCACTCTGGCCCTAAAACATCGCACGCTCAAGAATTGTTGCAAGTAATGGGCCATGTTACCTCTTATGCCTATTTTATGTAGTTGAAATGAGTATTCCGTGTCGCCAAGTTGTATCGTATGCCTTTTTAAGATCGAAGAAGACACAGATAGTGTGTCCTTTAGTGTCTTGCTTTCTATGATGTAATTTTGTACACGCACGATGGAATCGGTGGTACTACGGGACTGTCGAAAATCGTGTTGCACGTTGCAGAGGAGCTTGTTGGCTTCTAGATATTTCATCAGTCGAGTGTTCACGATTTCTTCCGGGGCAGCTGGTCAGCGCAATAGGACGGTAGCTACTTGGTTCCGTGGGAGGTTTATCTGGTTTTATGAAAGCTAGTACAGTGGCGAGGCGCCACTGTCCCTGATAGTCGTGCGTCGTCCAAATTTTGTTGTATATTGTCAGAAGTGCTCGAACCGTTGAATGGTGCATACGTTCAGCATCTTGTGTATACCATCAGGGCCAGGACTTGTATTTTTGCATCGTGCGAGGGCGTTATAGACTTCCAATGCAGTGATTGGATCGTTGTATGGTACCTCGTCGTCTTCGCGATGGGTAGCAAAGTTCAGGGGGTCTCATTCCAATCTTCTCCTTTTCGTCTGAAAAGCTCGCGGGTAAGTCTCGCCACTGCTGACCTCGCTGAAATGTCGAGCCGAGCGGTCGGCGACACGGTTAGGTTCCACAATCACCTCGCCAACTACAAGGAGGGCCGTGGCCTTGTTTTCCGGTCATCTCCTTAACACGTTGCCAGACCTTGCTCATTGAAGTATAAACATTTAGCGTAGTTGTACATTCCTTCCAAGAGGCTTCCGGGCCTGGTGCAGGGTAAACTGTGCCTGGGCTCGTGCGCGGCAATATGCATTTTGTTGGCCAGACATCTATTTCGTTGGTAACGTCGGAGTAGTCTCTTTCTCTCCGCACATACTCGCGAGCACTCGTCGTTCCACCATGGAATTCTATGAGGAGCAGCTCCACTTCTGGATATGGGGATGGTACCCGATGCAGCCCTCATCTGGGATCCTGTGAAGTGATCCACAATCCGGTCGACGGGTAGGTGTTCATCTAATTCCTCCATCTGGCTCAATGCCTCGAAGGTAGCCTAATCAGCTCACCGGAGGATATATCGTGGTGCTGCATCGTGATTTTGGAGGTCCGAGAAACTGGTGCTCACACAGTAGTGGTCGCTCCCGTGGGTGTCCTCAGTCACATTCCACTGGGCGTCAGGAAGGAGGTCAGGTGTGCAGAGGGTAAGGTCTATCGCGGATGTCGTTCCTGTAAGTGAAAAGGAGTATGTGCTCCTGTATTGAGGAGGCACAAATCGATAGTTCTGAGCAAATGCTCGACAACCAAGCCTCGCACGTTATTAGCATTATTACCCCATTTTGGGCGTTTTGCATTGAAATCGCCCAACAATAGGAAAGGGCGCGGCAACTGCGCCACTAGTCCAGTGATATCTGCTATGTGGATTACTTGGTTCGGAGAAATATACAGATTGCAGGTAGTGGTGGCCGTGTTTCGTAACTTGATTTGCACGGCCATGGCCTGTAAGGGTGTGTTAAGTGGCACCCTCAGGCACAGAGACTCTGTTTTGGTGAGGATAGCGAGTCCCGCTCCAGGGACGGGATCCTGGGTGGGGGAAAGATAATCAGCAGTATAGTTTCGAGGCGAAGGAGGCTTGGTATTACCAAGCATGGTCTCTTGTAAGCATACACATATAGGTTGGAGCAGTTCTATTAGGCGGTTCAGGATAACTTTGTTGGTTTCGTAACCTTACATATTGCTTTGCAATATTGTACTCATTTGCTATATTTCCAGTTCGAGCCTCATCCGGCCGTGTTATGGAAGGAATAGGGGCTGTCACGTGCGGTAATCACTGTCTGTATTGGGGAGTTGTCAGCCTTCTTCCTGTCTCCATCGTTCCACGCCCGCAGGTAGCGAGGACACCGCGTGGTGTCCGGAAGACATGCCACGGCCCACGGGCAACGGGGCCCATCCCCCGCCCGCACCTCGGTCTCGTGAGGACGTACGCCGCTCACTTGAACGATGCTGTCGGTTGGAGTTTCATCGCGCTCCTGCTACATGTGACGTTGCTCGTACCGTGTGGGCCCGAGACGTCCAACGGAAATCCTGGTGTTTCTTCGAAATCTTAAAAGATACGAAATTTGTTGTAGGGGATGAATCGTTGCTCGGAACGCGGTTCCGCGGGAGCGTTTCATCGCTTTTACCAGCTGTAGAAGTCTTTGATCGAACTGATTGTGTTTGTTCCGTAGTAGTTTGCTATTCCAATTTTTGTGTAGGTCTATCCGGTTTATGTCCGTCCGGTCCGTCCCCACCTAGAGGCACAGCCACTTGGGTTGCGACGCAGCCGGAAGCAACAGGCGTAGCAGAGGCAGGGACAGCCCCAGCAGTGCCAGAAGCAATAACACAGCATAGCCAGAGGCAGCCGCAGCAGAGCCGGAAGCAGCAGGCGCAGCAGAGACAGAGGCCACAGGCGCAGCAGAGGCAACAGCAACTCCAGCCGAGCCACAAGTATCAGGTGCAACAGAGGCAGACACGGTCCCAGCAGAGTCAGGAGCCACAGGTTCAGGGGCAGTCTCAACAGAGTCAGCGCGGGCCGCGCCAGCACCAGAGGTGGGTCATCGGCCTCAGCGGTGACCAGTACAGCAGGGGCAAAGATCGCACCGAGAGGAGAAGTAGGTAGGTGCCGCAAGGACAATGGGAGTCTCCCTGTCCGCGGCAGTAACTCAAGATGTAGTCCGTCTCTGTCAAGGCGTCCCCGATAGAGGAGTCGATAAGGGACGCGCTAGTAGGCGCAGCAATGTCATCAGAGGATACAGCAGGCGCAACTACAGCTGCAGCTACAGTCGCGGCGGGAGACACGGTAGAATCATAGGCAGGAGCCGAGGGAGAAACCAGGAGTGCATGGTGGACGTCAGTGGGGTATGTGATCACGGGCAGGGAGGGAGGGGCGGCAGCACTTGCCGCAGGGGGCGCTGATGTAGCTATCGCGTCTCCGGGTCCAGCAACAGGGCGAACCTCAGTCCCAGGAGTGGCAGCGCGGGCCCCAACAGCCCCCCTGCGTAGCAGCAGCAGCGGCAGGTTCGTCCTGGTTTGGTGGTTCAGTCTGTGTTGCCCCGTCAGCCAGCAACGTGCGGGTCGGCGGTTTTCGTCGTACCGGTGGGTCCGGGACACCGCTCGCACTCTCGCTGGAGTCAGGTAGAGCACGGGCGTAAGACATGACCGGTCGGGCCTGGCTGCTCTCCACCAGTCTCCTGGTCTCGCCGTAGCTAACATGCCCAGGACCTCCTGTTCATATTTGAAAACACTGCAAGTTGGTGAGTTTGCTCGGTGTGGTTTACTGCAGTTGGCACATCTGGTTGGTGCGGCACATGGTTGTTGGTGTTGGGGTCGTGAACAAGTTTGGCATATTGGGGTTGTTTTACGACACGTTTTTGCTTTGTGTCCGTATTGTTGGCACTTGAAGCAGCGACGAGGCGGGGAACATACGGCCGCACTGGGCACTTCATCCAGCCAATTTCCACTGCTGGTGGGAGGATATGAGCGTCGAAAATGAGGATGTAAATGGGAGTATCAATGTCTACCATTTTCTTTCTTCTTTACCCTAAAAACACTCTTCACTCCCGACTCTGAGAGGGCCTGGAGGAGATCCCCATCGGTGTACTTTGGCTTATTAAGGAACCAGATCGTGCCTTTAATTTGGTTGAGGCGATCATTAGGGGCGGCGAAGACCTCAACTCCCTCCAGCGTCCTCACACTCCTCATCGCTCCTGACTGCTGCTCGCTCTTCACTTCGACCAGGAGTGTGCCGGCCCTCGTCTCCGTGACCTTGGCAGGCTGACCTCCTAGGGTCCGCTGCAAGTTGTTGTAAGCTCTCATGATATCTATGCCACTGATGTCGTCTCCCTTCTTGGTGGATATACGAAAGAAACGTTGGTTCTACATTAACAATATTGAAAGGTAAGATGGTCTTCTTCTTTTGAATTACGTTTAGATTAGATATTTCGCTAATGCTAGGAGAAATGCCGGATACACTAGATGGGACGTGCCCCAGGCATGCCCTGGGACACGTCCGTATTTACTATCTTTCTCGATCTGCGGCACCTCGCAAGCAGGACACGCCCCGTTGTTCCGCGTATTCAGCAATGCCGGGTATGAAAAGCGGCGCATGCGCTGCTTGAAAGGCTGCTGGAGGAAAAAATAAATAAGAGCAAAAGCGCACGTGTCACAGGGAATAACCTGGGTCACGCCCTATCGTGTGGATGCGGCATTATTAAACTAGGCGACGGTCACGTGTTCTGCCGAGGAGTTTCTGTTCTCGCTACACTCCAACCTCGCTGGTCCGATCTCGAGTACGGTGATGTTAGTTTAAAACAACGTGGCTACATCATGAGCCGAACGACTCGCTGGCGGGTCCCGTGACGTCAGCTTCCTTGCGCCGGATGATGCATGCGCTTAGCCGAGTCTGAAGCAGATTCCACAGCTAGTGTTAAATTCTAGGGATCGATTCGAGCGTCACCCGTCGTGAAGTTGAAAGTTTATCATCGCTGAATATCAATCCGTCGTTGAAACAATTCATTTATTTACATTATCCACACCAGGCTGTTATTTTGCTATAAGGTATATTTGTCCTGTTGCATTCATACGGGGGAAAAACTTTGTACAAAGGATGCATACCTTGTTACAGATCAGAAATTGCGTTTAGGTACCAATACTTGTTTCACCCATAATCGCAGAAACCTAAATGTGCATTCACAGACTGACAATTACCGCCCTTGTCAAGTGTTTGTATGCTCACTACTCGCTATAATAAAGCGCACACGCACACCACCACACCTGACGATGTCAGCCACCACTTTCGAGGCGATGTTGCTGACGATGGCAGAATTTTGTGCGCCGTCGTTGGTAGGCATGATCCGGCCATCGTCCTGTCTGCAAAATTTGGATGAAATTTCAAGAGATTATACACTGGTGGTAAATAGGGCCTTTACTAAGCACTACATTTACTTTCAACTCACTGTCAATAACATTTATTAGAATAATTGACTTCACGACAAGTTCCTGTTTGGAAAGAGTGGAAGCAGATTAAAAAAATCCTTGAAATGATCCCGTGCGTCAAGAATGGAAGCAACAGCCGACACTGCTTGTTTATAAGAGACTGTAAAAAGAATTTCATAATGCGATCTAATTAAGAAAGGAAGAATTGCTAATACATATTGCTTATTAATCAGCGAAAAATTATAGCAACGCATGCATGATATAAAAAAATAAAATAAAGGCGAATGTTTGTTTGTTGACCGGCTTATCCATGTTTATCTGACCGTTTGCCACAGCTTTCAGTACATTCACAGGAGCCAAAGACATATATACTGAACAGCATCGTTACACTAAGTATGAGAGTCAATATCCTCAACTCATTGTCCTAAACTTATCTCCTCCCCCCCCCCAAAATTCAATTTTTTACGACTAGTGCCATGTAAATTACAACTTAAGGACAAGGATAGGGCCTGTGGACTTGATATTAAAGCACAACTAAAATAATTTTAGTGTCTTGGAAAAATGTATCGATACTATACTAAAACTCTGTGAACCTTGCTTGTTTGCACAGAGTTACTTCGCTTTAAGATAGGAAAAAATTTGAGCGTTGAGGATTTAATTCGGCTGTACCTGTGATACGGAGGTTAAGCTTGAGCTCGGCTGCATGTACGGACACATTAAATTCAAAGACGCTACGGGAAATACAACGGGAATCCGTAACGCATAAATTGACTTTGCTTATAGGCTGGGTGTTGAATATTCGTTAGAGAAGCAAGAAGCGGTTGATGGTGACCAGTACGGGCAGGAGTGGACTACCGAATAGCAAGTGGTCTTTGACCAGCTAATAACGCCTGTTTTACGTAAAAACAAAGACGATCGTGATGACCCAATGGGTCACGGGCCGTCTAAACCAGTACCTAAAACCAGTATTTAAAAAGTTATAAAAATATTAAGTGTCTTAAACTTACTTCCACAATTTAATAAGAGCATATGATGCTCAAGGGGAAAATATGAATATAATCAATCCGTCTATTCTTTTAGCTCGTGCAGTTATTTGCTGCCGTCATTTTATGAAGGCTTCCGCCCGCCCTTCCTATTATTTACCCAATATCCAGTAGTTACAGCAATGCTACTTTTGGACAAGGACAAACACTGAAGGCTTCCTCAGCATACAAACTGCCGACACAGCTGAGCGCCGCCACATAGCAGGCGTGCCAATAAGGAGGAAATTAACTTGTACAAAAACTGGTTTGTGACTCCTGTGTCGGATTCCTCCAGCACCTCGTGAGTCAGAAAGGCGCTAGCACACGCACGGTTGGTTCCTCCCTAATAAATGTACCTCTTTTATGCAAAATTTCTGTTAGTGGTGAGATTCTCCGACACTATTTTTCTGTTTTTATTAAGTTAGTTCATGACTTTCCTAGTCGATGCTAAGAAGTTCCTAGAAGCGAGGACACCTATAGCATTAGAACGTTCCAATACAGTCTATAAATAGTTCAGGTTTTGTAGAAATATGAATATGTTTAACTTAACTGCTTAATTATGCAGTTTTTCTTACCATCTTGGACAGTACTAAAAAAACAAGAATTACATGGCAATCTTCATACAAGCATAGAAATGCCTTTACTGTACTATTTGCACTGGAAAATAGCATAAAACTCACTTGACGATCTCGCGAATAACAGAGGAGGTCACGGCTGCGATGACGTCACTGTTGACGCCCCCGCCAGCGTTGGCTTGTGGCTTGCCGCTGCAATGTAGAGACAGGTTGTGAACAAGCAGCTCGAAACATTTAGTGTTTGAAAAATTTCGGCCTTTGGGTGAATTAAAAAAGCACGACAAAATAGGACAATTTCGGCATAAATGGGTGACTTTATGGTAACGGAAATAATAGTGACACCAGGTTGCACTCGGTGTGAGAGGTTGCATACATGTTCAGATCGTAGCAGAGTGAAATGATATATACCTAATGTAGTGATACCAGATTGTATTTGATGCAATTTGCGAAACTTTAAATTTGAGCCTAAATGAAAATTCAGTGATGCAGGGTTGTACTTGGTGCATAAATTTGTAATGATCGCATTTCAGACTTTACCGTGAGAGACCACGTCGCAAGCAGTGCCCGACCACCGAGAGATACAAACTAGAAGTGCAAATTTCAATACTAGACATTTCTAGCTCAAAAGTAGTGAGTTATACCTATTTTGAAATGCACTTCACTGCACAAACTATGATCATGTGGCACAGTGATTATACCAAGTGGACGTTGTACAATGACCTTCAAAACGTGGGCAGCCTGAAATACCAGAAACTTCTAAGATATTTGTTTGGGCAGTGAAAGTCCGTCTAGGTAAGACAGACACCGTAAGTCCATCGAGGAAATCGAATAGATAACACTACACCGCGAACAGATAAGATGAAAGCTACAAAATGCGGCACAAGCTTTTATCTTAACAACAAGTTTACTTTATTTTTCTACCCCTCTAAAAGATGTCTTTGCTATTGCACCAAGTTTACTTAAGACTATCCTTGAGTAAAAACAAGCTACTGCCCGAGTGACAAAAAATTAAAATCTACGTCGACGTTTCGGCATCTTACTAGTGCCATTCTCAAGACTATTAAAAGCTGAAATGAAAATATACAGAGATAAATTTCACAAAAAATGTAATAATTACCAAGATATAGCTTTACAAGGACCTAAAACAATGTTCAACAGGAAGATATATACAGACAAGGCACTGCGATGGCCGTAACAGCAGCAACAAATTTGTAGCGCTGTCTAGACGGCGACATGACGGTACGTGGGGCTGTTCCGGCGTTATTGGAACGATTCTGACTATTGGAGTTTTGGTTAGACTAAAAGTTTCATTGTACTTGACATTGATAAAGGATAGTCCTAAGTAAACTTAGTACAATAGCAAAGACCTCTTTTAAGGTGGTAGAAAAGCAAAGTAAAGTAAACTTGTTGTTAAAACACGGTACCGTTTGAAGATTAGATCGATAACACTGTGCCATAAACATAGGGATGACATAGATAACATTTGACTGTTTGCAGATAAGATAGATACAAAAACGGTATACTGTCAGTCGATACGACAGAAAAATGGTACCGTAGATAAACAACAGATTCTGTTTAAAGATAAGATTGATGCCACGCCACCATTTAGCGATTATGCAAATAACACGCTACCTTTAAAGATAAGATAGATAACATGATATCACTCGAAGATAACAGTACCGCTGCAAGATAAAGATAGATAATATCAGCTGGACGCAGCCCCCCGTACATACAAATAAGAGCCGTCAAGGTGAACGTACGCGTAGCACCAGCACACCTGCCGTGCGTACGCCCGTACGCAACATACGTGATGGACGGAGGGCCGGTCATCGCTAATATTAGATACGGTGGGGGCTGTAAAGAGCGTGCTTGGCATTTCCGGCTACTTGCTGGATAGCACTCATGTATTTGTATGAATAAATGCACGGTTTTGCAGCTATAGAATGTATTTTTATAAGTAAGCAGTGTTTGTAAAAAATACAAAGGGAACCGAGTCGGGACTCGATCTGGGGCCTTTAGATTACAACGTCAACATTGAAACGGTGCTTTTGTGCTGTGCTGACTTTGCGGTATAGTAGTCTGAGGAGGTCCTCATTTCGATTCCCGAAGGTATAGGAAAATGGTAAACAAACAATATTGAAAATCGAGGTGAAGCGTAAGAACTGACTCGAGATGAGATACCTTAAAAGGTAGCTAGTAGCTAGCCAATATTAAAACTAAATAACTACATATCCGAGTACTGACCTGACATTCTGGACGACCTGTGCCACAATGCCGGATATGAGGTTCTGGTCCAGGCCAGTCTTCTGTTGTACCTGCTGGGCCTCAGACGAGGAGTTGTTGCTGGGCGGGAGGTGGGGCAACAGAGCATTGGTCCAAGGTATACGGAACCATAAGCTCACTATGGTAAATTCCTACACACTCCCGCAACCCTATAGTGCTAAACCTTATTAACCACTGCACCACCGGGTCATGATTGGAACTTGTGTACGGTGATGTATTTAGAAGGAAAAATTTCATAAGCCGGGTGATTAATTGACGTTTCCTATGAAATCATCCAAGGGTGTTGCACGGGTCTCACAGCTAGAGCCAATTTCTAGGGAGTGAACCTTTCGCCATCGATGCGTCACCTTCCGTGAAAGACATTGTTAGCTTCGTAGCTCGCACAGGAACTATTAAGTAACATTTGAAGTACGGTAAAGTTGTTATTACGAAACTGTGAGCCAGGCTGAGAAGGAAAAAGGATATAAATCCAAGTCTAAAGTACCTACCCAATTCAAGATATGTCAAAATTCAAGCAGGATAAATGTTCCCGTTGATGAGAACTACATATACACAATATTTTTTTGTTAACGTGTGACAGGGTACCTATTGTAGACCCAAGCACTCAACTGACGCCTACACTATTGAGTCCCTGAGTGGGCACGAATTTAGCGCGTTCTCAGAATTGAAGTAAGCATAGGAATTTACAAGTAGCAGATTTCGTCTCTAAATTTGCTAAAATTAGGTACTATTACATTTCTGCAATATACGTATATATAGAGCACCATATGCTACCTTTATATAGTTTTAAAGAAAAAAGATACAGATTCACGTATATTCATCAGACTTAATTAACACAAATTGAAATCCAGTGGTAGATACTGAGCTCATATCAAAATTAAAGGATGCATTACTAAGAGAAGAAATGTATGTCATTATATATCGCTAGGATTTCAGTAAATTACATATTTAAAAGAAGGAAGGGGTAATCTAAGAAGTATAACAGTTTTGACAGCAACAAAGTGAAAAAAAAAATGTGAAACAGGTTTTCAAACTTCATTCCTTACCAGATAGCTCGAACATGAGGTTATGCAAATAGTAGCTAATATCATCAATTTACTGGATTAAGAACAAACCAATTCAGTAAGGTGCGAAAAATTAAGGATAGCTATAACATTCAACTAAACTAAAGTAAATAACATTCACAGAAGGAAAAAGTCTCAAACAACATACAATTTTAAAGGGTTGAGACAATCACATGAATGAAGAGTGTAAAAAACATACAACTTTTCACATGACACAATACATTTGATTTACAACAAAAAGTGGAAAAAACAATATAACTTCACAGGGCATGACACTTCGCTTAACTTAGGACGAAACGTGAGAGAAATATACAATTTAAAGAGGCAGATAGCAATTCACGTGATTTAAAATTGACACTTCGCACTACAGAAGGGAATTTACTAGATTCTAGATTTTCTAGATTCTAAACCGTTTTTTCACTGAGCAGATAGTAATTTGCTCGGTTTAGGGAAAATCACATATTGTTACTACGCAGAGGATAATCCGCTTCATTTGGAACAGAAAAAAGTGTATAAGTAAAGGTTTTCACTGGCAGACATAGCTCGCCAGATTTGCAATAAAAATGTGTGAAAAACATACATTTTACTAGGCAGAAAATAATTCGCTGATTTGGGACAAAAAGTGGACAATATACAGTGCCACAACGACAGCAGAATCTTCACTTAAAATATATATATATATATATATATATATATATATATATATATAGGATCATAAGGTAGACGGCACTTCACTGAATTTTGAACAAAAAATGCGTAAAAAAAATACAATTTCACAGGCGGAGATAAATTTACGTGCTTGGTGATTAGGAAAAAATAAAAGAGATATGAATACATACATACAACTTTACCAGATGGGCAAAAAAATCACATAGTTAAGAACAAAAACATACTGAATAAGCATGCAATTTTGCTGGGTTGGTTACAATTCAGTTGTTTGTGTAAGGAAAAACGTTTTTTGAAGTATGAATAACTTGGGTTGTAACACAAGATGTTACATCAGGCTAAAATTAAAACATTTAAAAATTGAAACGAAGAATATACCTATATACATGAGGTGCACATATGAGTCACCTAAAACAACATCAGGCTAAAATTAATGCAAGGAACCAAGAAAACGACGAATAGAAGGTACACATTGGACCTAAAAAGATATCAGGCTAAAATTAATGCATTTAGGGATGAAAACAGATCGAAAATGAGGAGCATAAGTCACCTGAAAAGACATCATAGTAAAATAACACATTTAGGGTAAAAAAAAAGGATGAGAATAAGGTGCACAAGTCACCTGAAGAGACTGCCAATGACAGCCCCTGCGGCACTGGAGATGAGGTCAGACTGCTGCTGCGGCTGCTGGACTCCACCTTGTGAGCCACTACGATAGGCACACTAGTTAGTTTACACATCAGCTACATCACACTTGATTGCTAACTCGCTTAATCGAGTTCTTAAGTAAATGAAATGTCCAATAAAATAATTTAAAATTAGTAATACTGCGACCTTCAGCTAATGCAGATACGTTTCAAAACTAATGGAAAGTAAGACTAGCAGCGCTTCATCAATAGTGATAGAAAAAACTAATAGTTTTACCATCAGCACAAAAACGAGAGCAAAAATTACACAGATATCACCCTCCTCAGCCTTCAAATTCGATAAATATCAAAACATGGGCTACTCGCAAAGACAAAAATGACATGGGAAAATCATTATCTACACCAAATCAGAGCTCAACTCTTCCTCCATTTACGCAAGTAGAGGGATGTGTCAAATAAACAAATACATGTACTGTACAACAGCTAACGAAATATTTGATGAAAACCCTCATTTCAGAACATCCTCATTTTTCATAATTAGACAGCAACCTTAAATGCTAATCATACCCCACTGCATGTCAGTCACACAGCACTCACGGTACCAAGCATTCACACTGTGCAAAATGCATATGAATGTTTTTAAACGCATGTTAGTGGAAAAAGTACCAAAGAAATGAAATCAGTTAAAGAAGAAGTACCAAACGGTGTTAGTATAATCAAATTTAATAAAATGCACTAGTTAGAGGACTGAAATGACCGTATGATGGAGAGGTTAGAGTTTCATAAAAAAATGGGGGGCACAAGAAGGCGATGATCATACGATTTGTAAAGCACCTACCATATTCATCAAAATTTCGTTTTACGACGATCGATACCGTATATGGGAAATGGAAAGATTGAGGACAACGAAATACCATATTTTAGTTGCTATTACCAGTGCTCTACCTAGCGTGATTGTATTAGTTGGAACAGTTTGTCCACCAAATCACTGAAAACAACCCTATAGGCAATGTCATTGGTCATAATTTTCAAAATTTTCTTAATATTCATAGTAGTTTCTTAGCTGAACAATCACGCACTTTACAAGCGCAATCAATACATTATCAACGAAAACTACGTGGATTAGAATAACCCATGTTCTAAAATGCAACAATAATAGAGACTGCACTTATTAATATTCATAGCTATGCATGTAGAAAAAACCTAGTCTACAAGGGATGAGTGCACAAGCGGAGAATTTTCAAGAACCTTACTAAATTAAGAGATCTTACAAGTACCCTAAAGAGTGAAGAAATCGTACGAGGTTGAGTACAGGAAGAAAATAGTAGCTATACCGCGATCGAGGTATTCCGGGAGACCGAAGTTTAAGTGGAACTTACCTATGCTTGGGCGACGCTTATTAATCGATGCGACTTACCCTGTACACGTTACTGTCAGTGGCTACGTACCTCTGTGAAGGTACTCCATGTCTGCTGCAACACATACTTTGTACACAAAAAGTACTACGATACATTCACCCTACATTACATTTACCATATGCTGTACCAGATAGCCCATAAACTACACTACGCACAAGGTACAGTACATACATCCATTAAATGTGAAATACCTAAGGAGATATTATGACAAAATTCAATTCAGCCATATGACCATAAGTGATTATTGCACCAATATCACAAACGTTGACGTAGTGCCACAAAAGCGAGGATATCTATGACAACCCTTAGTGTTGATGATGCATGTCAGGTTACGCCCCCGGATCATAGCAATGGTGGTTCACAGAGCAAAAAAGGTGACATTTATTATGAGGAGAGAAAAACGTGAAATTCCAACACGAGGGCGCATGGGGAACAGAAAGTCGACAACGAAAAGTTGACCAGAACAGGGCATTCTCCGTTGGAGTTACAAATGGAGGGATGTAAGGTGGGCACAAAATACAGACCTTCCCAAAACCTCCTTAAGGCCAAGGTCACCACCTGTAAGGTCTCCAAGGCAAAACTCTCCATAACATAGGATGGGAGAACCTACATTCCTAGCTTCTGCTCCGATATAAAAAGCGGTACTCACCAATACAGACATGTAACTCGTACAGGCTATCTGCAGCTGTGTACTACCCACGCTATATTACTTTGTACATAAACAAGAGACGCATCGGTGCCTACAACCAGTACCATACGCCCCTCTATAGGTAAGCTCATTACTAGTTCACGATAACTGCTCTTGTGCACCACTAACACTACATACAGTAACTTTCTATAGAAAAAGGATACTTCGCGGATCCTATGCTGCTCCCAAAACCATGCACCACCTTGTATAGATGCATGTTACCAGTACCGTACGCGATATCTGCTCTTGTGCATCTTACTACTACTGCATCTTACTACTACTATGCATACATAAAGAAGACGCGTCTGAGCACACAACTAACAACAGATGTCCGTACAGCATTGATATTACAGGTATACGCACCTGAGCATGCTGCCCAGGCCAGAAATGAGGCCGCTCATGTCGCTGCCTCCTGAACCGTATTGACCCTGCTGCTGGTACTGGTTCTGCTGTTGCTGTTGTTGGCCCCTAGGGGACGGTTAGTGAGAGGCTGTTACGGTTAGCTGAGGGAAGGTTAACGCGAGGCAAACGTGTAAGCTAGCGGTTGGAAAAACGTCAAAAACAGGAAGGATCAGGTAATTGCGGGGCCAGTAGGACGCCCATATCAGTGAAGGTAGAACGTAGTACCAACATAGATAGCCTATATCAATGAGGGTAGAATACAATAACAATAGGTAGCTAATACCAGTGAGTTTAAGAATACGTAGGCGCCAATAAGTAGTCAATAAAAGTGAGAATCAGACTAGGGCCAATGCATAGGTAGATGATATATAAGTAAGATTCAAAATGCAACGCAAAAAGGTAACCAGTATCAGTGAGAGTCGGAATGCGGGGCCAGTAGAGAATGCAGCACCAAAAGGTAGCAAAGGTCAGGTTGAAAATTCAACTTGAAATCCCCAAATTACATGGAATAGAGGTAAAGTTTTCATGCAGCTTGTCACGGTCAGCTGGATTGGAATGCGCTTTTGCAACTACAATTTATAGTACAATAAAATCCACGGACATCACGAACATGATTTAGTTACCGGTCTTTTTCACCGGGTCGTGGATTTTTCCCAAACAGACTTGGTAGTGAAAGAAGCAGTGAAAAATGCATTTCACTTTGCTAGAATAATATCAGAACTTTTGGCGCAGGTATGGATTTTGATATTATGAACATACCGTCTTTTTTTAGAGATAGGGTCCCTCTAACACTGGCAAGAATGCTAGTATATATTTTGAAAATTAGAATTACACCACATTTACGATGTGAGGTGAATAGGTGAAGGGGAAATTCTTCGTAGTAAAAGAAAAGAGAAAGAAAATACGCAAGCAGTTTTTGGAAATCGAGAAATTAGCACAAAATCACAATTAGGATAAAAAGGGCAATGAGACCTTGACTTTAGATAAGGAATAAGCACAGTAACCCTATTCGTATAAGTTGCGATACTTCAATGTAGCTAAAGGCCTTACATTCCATAGGGATAAAAAAATGAATAGGCAATGAAGCAAAAAGCCACAAAACGTTATTTTTTCAGCATATAAAAGAAATGTGATTAACGTAATAATTCGTGAATGAGGTTTTTCGTAACGAATTAATGGAAGTTATGGTTAAAATTCTGGAAGAGGAAGTGTGAGCTCCGCCGAAAGCTCAATGAATTTCCCTTCTTTAAAAAAAAGATGAGGGCAAAATGAAGGAAAAATGCATCATCGAGGTTTCATTTCCAGACAATTATTATAAAAGCAGAAAGATTAACAAAATGCAACGCGTCTCACCCGCTCAGCATGCCGCCGATGACGTTAGAGGCAAAACCAAGCATATCCTGGCCGCCATATTGTTGTCCTTGGCCGCCATACTGATCTTGGCCGCCATATTGTCCTTGGCCGCCATATTGACCTTGGCCGCCATATTGACCTTGGCCGCCATACTGTCCTTGGCCGCCATACTGTCCTTGGCCGCCATACTGGTCATAGCCGCCATATTGGCCCTGTTGCCTGGATAGAAAAAGACCATACTGAATTAATGCAATGACATAATCATTAGACCAACAAAGTAATGTACAAATAGATATACAGTAGAACTTGAGGCTCTAGCACAGCGATTGTAAGCTGCCGAAAGTACCGACGGCGTCAGCATTTCTACAGGATTTGACCAGTGCGGAACTACTTCCCAGGGAAATCAGGCGCAAAGTTCTTACGTGAAAGGGACAAAAAAGTAAAAGAGGAGAAAACAGAAGCAAGACACTGCGTGCGGAGGACCCGCTGTAGTTATAGGTATAGCTACCACATAGGATTCGATAGGAGTGCCGCGGGATAGGTTGCTGACAAGTACAAGTTTCAACAATGGCAACTGGGACGCAAGGCAAAGAAATAGCACAACCATACGCGGGATTTTCACAAAAGTAGTCGAGATTCTGCTTGAGCTTGATTTTCGATTTAGTCTTGGAAGATTAACGAAACCAACGGTTTCTAGTAGAAATCAGAGTAGTAGAGAGGGCTGGAACTTGAACTCACATCATTATAGAATTTCTTTACATCCATAGAACAAAACCTAGCCCTATCATTATGACCTCGGCTGTACCGCTCCACACAATCCACAACTAATCCCAAACGCTGTCACTGTACAGCCGCTGGCATCCGGACCATCCAGGCAACTTCATTAATTTGCGATTTAGACTTAGCCAGACAAAATGTCTGCTCCACATTAGTGACAGAAATAACAGTATTTTTTTTTTTACTTATGTAGGTTATGTTTCCAATTTATTTATCTGAAGATGGGAAGAGTTCCAGAAACGTCATATGATTTTATTAACTCTTTTCCGACCTTCCTGTTCACTCTTAGTTGCTGCAAACATTTCATAAAGAAGCATCCATAATTATTTGTTTATGTTGCTAGCAGCCAGGCAAACAAACGCCAACAAAAATATCACCTCCTTGGTGGAGGTAATAAACACTGACATTAAAAACAAAAAACGACGATATTGACTCACCCGCCGCCATACTGCTGCTGGCCCTGGCCACGCTGTCTGTTGACCAAGAGAAATTGGGAATTAGCAAAGAGAAAGCTGTGTACCGTTTCCCCGTTTGAAAATCGAATTCCTACATAAAAGTGCCCAATAGTCCTAAGAAAAATTGGAGTAAAAACTAACGTGGAACCTAAGCACTCTCGGTGGCTTAGAGGTTAGAGATGTTGCTTCATTCACTGTCACTACACCGGACGTTCTGTCCCAAGCCATGAAGCAAAGTCGTGGTACTCAGCAGTACGTGGTTCAGTATTACCGTCACATATAGTCTGCTGGGGATTTGACCTCATGGTCAGGAGGCGCAATTGCTTAAGAAATCTTCCATCAGTGACGCCAAAGCTCAGGCACTCCGTAATCGACCGTAGCCGTGCACTGCTCTCTACAGTACTATATTTGCAAAGCGAACCGGCCCATGTATGCTTCCTGGTTGGAGCGCGCGGTAACTACGACTTCAGCTTCGACTACGTGTACGATCACTTTAGAATGGATGTAGGTAAGTACCGTAGCTGATTATGAAACATGTCCCCCGAGAAGCGTGTGACGTCACTACAACCGTGAGCTTAGCCTGAAGGGTCTCTGGTGAAGTCACCTAGGGGCGCAGTCGTGACGTAATGGCACAAGTCACGCACTAGAAAATGGTCGCTCGAAACACCTCTCAAGTTAAAAGCACGTTGTACTAGCGGGTACATGTACCAACTCAAAACATGTCTAAACTTACCCTATGCAGGCGTCTGAAAAAGCGTTTTCGTAGGAATAGCATTGTCGAACAAGCTAGCTATAAATTGTTACTTGTCCAGTACAAGGTTAAGGACACATAAAGTGTAGAGCTGCGAACACAATTAGACTACACTAATATAGCGGCTAATGTTAGAAATTTTTTGTAGAATTTAGCAATTTAGACTTATTCACAGATCTTACAATAAAACGCTCGATTATAAAAACGGTTTTCAAATTCTAATTAAGTCAAGATCAGTAGGTATGATGAAGAGACAATGCAAGTGGTGACATCAAGACTTGCTCGTGAGACTGGATATCTTACGAGCCTTTAACTTAAAGCCTTCCTTGAGTTTCACGTTATTTCAACAACGGTGGTTTAGCGGAGGATATTAGGTTACGTTAGCGTTAGGGGAGGTGCGTTAGCGTTAGACGGCGTGCGATAGCGTTAGACGGAGTATGTTAGCGTTATGCGGAGTACGTTAGCGTTAGACGAGGTGTTGGGGCGAAGTGAGGAAAGTTAGGTTAGAATTGAGTTATACGAGCTAAGCTCAAGAACTGTGTAGAATGGGTTAAATTCTGACCAGGACCGTCGCAAAAACCACGGTAAATCCACAATCCAGTTTGCGGACCCAAACACATAGGTAACTGCGCCACACCGCAGTCATGAACACTCGCACGACGGAGAGAGTACCACACACACACACAAGGTCATAGGCTTCATAACCCTGTCATTACACCCGAGGTCAGGGAGTGCAGTTGACAGGTCGACATGGGAAGCGGAACTGGCTTTCTATTTCAGCTGCTGCAGCACCGTAGTTGCGGGTTAAGCAATAGTGTTAGTTTTCTAGCTAGAGCCTCCCTACCCAAAGCCATTTTCATTTTATTCCTATTTTGAGCCTATCATTCCTAGTTATTTTTATTATATCTGTAGTCCGAGCCTCACTATTACAGTTATTTCAAGACATTGCAGTTTGAACATCAACACCTGCATTTATATTAGGTTTTCTCTTAGGTAAAGCCTTAATACCCACGCTGGAGCAATGCAGATGGATACATAAAGAGGGGAAATAATAAGAGAAAAGAACAAAAACATAATAGTACCTAGACTGAAAATAGAAGGAAGCAAATGGACGCAAAAAAAACGAAGAGCCATGGCCTAAGATACGCTATGGGGTCCCCTGGAGGCAAACTTCCCTGTAACAATGGGTAAAATTAACCTATTCCGATGGCCCATCCTAGGGGATACCCAACGTTCAACATCATCACATCAGTAATACTCAGAACCTTCGTAACACTGCCAACACATACGTACGGTTTCTTACCTAAACAAAAGAAAGAATCTGTCACGTTTAAATAGTTAGATGCCTACCAAAACTGAAGTTTTTATGGGCTATCAAGTGTTGACAAATTTTACCCAAATCCAGTCCATGACACAATGCGGTTTCTGGTATCCAAATTGCGGCGACGAAAGTGGATTGACCAAATCCCAACAGAAACAAAACACGTTTTCCAGTTTCAGAGGCAAGATGAAAAAAGTAGTTTTTTTTTCAGACTCCAGCAGATATCTACACAGCACCCTTACCACGCAGTGTGTGCAGGGAGGGAGGTAGGTATTCTATCCATACTACAAAAGACTCCCTGTACTATTTCCAGTTTCTAAGGCCAAAATGAAAGTACTAGCTGTGTCCAAACACCTACAAGCGCACAACAAGCTTTCTGATTTCTGCGACCATGACGTCATCACCTCGTCACGTAACACAGAGCAAGAAACGGTTCTACTATCTACGGTCATGACGTCATCACCTTGTCACGTAACACAGAGCAAGAAACGGTTCTACTATCTACGGTCATGACGTCATCATCACCCGGTCAGGTGCCCCGAAGCAAGCAACAGTTCGCGTTGCGTGCCTGGCGGCCATATTGACCCGAGTGGCAGACGTTGATGAACTCCGCCACTTGGCGACTTGGGTCACACGAGGGCACATCGGCTGCGGCGGAGAGGCCTAGTGTGGGGCCGGTGGCATGAGGGTCGTCGTGGGCGAGGTGCAGCTAGGAAGCACCAGGGTGGGTTTTGTCCTTATCTCTATCAGAATTTATGGTCACCCCGTATTATTATTCTATACACATTTAATTAGGTTTGGGCACCCTAAGTTTGATCAGGAAAGGCTGCTATAGTTAGTTATAGTCAGTGGTGGAAGTCTCCGTTTCCCCACGGAGCGACATCACAGAGGAAAAAATAAGGGACACATAGTTTGTCGATGGAGACGTGGGACCCATGACAGAGGGTGTTCCAACACAGGAAGAACGCGCATGGGAACAGTAAGTCAGCAAATAAGAGGAAGAACTGAAGTAAGATCAGCAAGAGCAGGAACTAGCAAGGAAGCAAAGGGCACGGGCACGTAAGACGCAAGGAAAGGTTGCAGTTGCAACGTCAAGTTCAGATTCAACCATAACCACGTAGCTACTACTAGAGTTGCACCCTGAGAACCCAGACCTCCACAAAGCTACGAACGGCGAGCAAAATTTTTAAATGTTCAAAAATCCAGGACATCTCACAGAACTTTACCAAATGGCAAAAATCGCTTCACGCCACATTCCTAACAATTTTTGAATATTTCATCAAGGTCCATCCCTAACTATTGCTAACTATTGAGTTGTGTTGATGACAGACGAATAACATACTCCGACATACACATTTATACTCACTGGCGGAGATATTACGAACATAATGGGTACCTACTCTGAATGTAACTATGGGAAGTGTCATCACAATATTGGACTGCCGGCGAAAAGAAGTTCATCAACCTCGTTTCTGTCTATTCTTCGTATATATGCTCTGAAGAATACCGTATCGGTTCATTTTCCTTCGTCAATCACCAAGGCTACTACCGACTCTACATAGCGCACAATTTGCGCAACATCAATTCAGAGTAGGTACCGTAAATACCTAAAGCTCTGCTGCGAGAAGAAAGTGAATTCAAGTATTTTAAAAAGCATTCTTCGGTCGCATTAAATGCAGGGTAACAGAGTTGGATTGTCGTAGATCCGACGCCTATTTCTCGGACCACGGGGTGTCTGACTCCGATTCCAGGAACCCATTGACCTCCTACTTCTTATGACTTCACCTTTTCAAAATTGGTAGATGAAATATAAGTGTATAACCCAATTACTGGCTCGTGCCGCCATGAAAAATAACGATAAAAAAATAAATGTCTGAATAAAACTCTCGGTTTCTTCGTTCCGAAGACTATAGTTCTGCTCTAAAGAACATTTTACCTTTCCCTTAGTAGATCTTCTGTTCATTTAGCTAAGTCTCGTTAGCTCCAAGCAAATAAACCTTTGATATGGGAAGACAGTGGCAATGATTAACTATTTCTTATATCGCTCAGAGATGATACCGTACTCCAGACGTCAGATGTCTTCAACGCTTCGATTTCAACTCAAACATAGTGCAAGTGTCGTTCAGTTTTCGTTCGCTTCGCCATCTTCTCCAACTTGGCGTAATTATCATCAGTCGGTTTTCATCAGCGTAGCTAACAGTAAAAACATACACAACTAGATGAATAAAATAATAGTTAAATACAAAGAGAGAAGTATTAAAAGTATTAAAAAAGAATCTAAATTAGCGGCAACTCACCTGCCGTCGTTCTGGGAGGCCTCGTCTAGGATCTCCTTGCCGACATCCTTCAGGAAGTTGAACATGTTATGCGGTGCACCACAGCCGCTCAGGCACTCTGGTTAATATTCCTACTGATGCTGAAATGCAAATGTCACGTGAAATAGACATAATGACAATAATTTACCAACTAGAACCTGCCTTAATTCCACGCAACAAGAGCATTATCCGTCAATGATATCTCAGACCCGTAATAGCTAGCCTATATTAATGAAGTGTGAAAATACAATGTGTTCCAAGTCAGAAAGCAATTGTTCTACCTTTGACCTTCGAGCAGTAATAGGTAGGCTAATTTGAATTTGAAACTTACTCCAGATGTTCCCTCCCGATACCGTATGAACGAAACTCTAATTCTGCCCTATTTAATAGACACCGTACAACGGTCATGTAGCCTACCTAACAACGAATAAATTACTAAGGCATAGAGGAAAAAGTAGAATCATTACATGATAATCTCGCACGCAGTGGATACACCAAGCGAGGTTTTCTTTTCCTTAATTCAAGCATTTTGAAGATATGCTAGTTTTTGAAGAACAGGAGAAGCAGTGCATCTCGGAAGCCAATCTGAGATCCACCGTCGTATCTACTTCACGGTGGCGAAATGACTGCGTCTCCGCATCACACGCTGGGAACCGGTTCGAGTCTCGGATCCTGACAGAGCTAACAACAGATTTACACTGCTGGAGCACTCCAGCACCGAGGGGCGAGGGGAAGTACAACGTTGGCAACGGATTTACACTGCGTGGAGCACTTTGGCACCGAGGGGCGAGGGGAAATAGGGCGAGGGACTTTCAAATCGATTCTCAACACTGAAGGCTTCTCCTCCTCTTCACATGACCAGATCTTCAAATTCTAGAATAGGTACCTACCTAAAGGCAAAAGATAACCTCGTTAGGTGCATCCACTGTTTGCGACATAATAAATGATCGATCATTATTAACGTCAGATGCCGAAGTGCTCTATGCAATTAAAAACTTAAAATTTACTAGCACTGGCAGTGCCGGGGTTCGAACCAGCGACGGCAGCACAAGGATCGACCGCGACACTTGCTATAGGCCCTACGATATAACTAGCTGGTAACTGTATCATTTCAACATTTAATTCTGCCCGTGGTTCCATCCATCCCAACTGTCCGTTCGTCTAGCTGCATGTTACTTTAGTACCTACCTAGACACTACCAACTAAGTTTTACTACGCAATACTCCTAGTCACACCACAGTGTCTTGCGGGTTCTGGAGTAAAGCTGTACAAATGACTGATACTGTCTACGTTTCAGGCGCTCCTCCGTTTCGAGAAGTCTGCGTTTGAGGAACTTTCCCGGTTTCAGAATGTCTCCGTTCGAGAAGTCCTGTGCAAGAGGATCGCCTATCTTAAATAGGTACTTTTTTACACAATATACGTCCATTCCACACTACTCCTCAGATGTCATAGATGGTCATGCTGGCAAGGAATATTACTCATTGCATGATTTTGCATCTATTATTCGGGTCCTGGTAGAAGTGAAGAACAGTGCTCTTGTTCTAGAATGTTGAACACCATGGGTAGTGTGAAGAACAAGGTAAGCAGGCAGGCCTATAGTGCTAGTACTCGCAATTATTACTACCAACTAATAGTATTGCTATTAGTAGAGTAGTCAATACGCAATACAGCACGCAATTACTGGATGTACAAAGCGCGTGACGTCACAGGCTAGATGCGCGCTGACGCCGATAAAGGTGCGCTGCCGCTACGCACCCGTCGGGATACGCTCACTGTGGCCGATAAATTCAGCGTAAAATGGTAGAATTGCCACAATGGGAGGGCTGGAACGAAAAGTACCGATAATACCTATCGCTTTAATTGAACCCAAGGGCGATACTGCACATGTTTTATTAGCCCTCCAATTACGGCAGCTAGAATTAGCGGAAGGATAATCGTATACGAAACTGCAGTCGATATATACGGTACATTGAAAAACATGTACAGACGTAATCAATGGAACTAAAATGATCACAATTGCAGCTCAAATACCCAATGGATCGCTGTAGAAGGTAGCTACGCAGATGATGTATTATGTATAACGAAAATACAAACTATGCACGGCATATACATACGACACAAATGCATGCAAAGGATCGGTAGCTACCGTATGTCACAGGCACGGCCGATAAAAGCAAAGAATACATCACATGCGTCACGGAAATTTCACAGACGCAGCTGATAACTGTAAAGTTCTTCACATAGGCACGACAACTAGGCTTACTTTTTCCACACATATGTAGCCGATAAATGTAAAAATACTACTTACATGCGCGAATGGTAGGTAATACGATAAAGGGGTCGATACATGTAAAACATAGGTAATATAGGTACCATCGTTCCGTCGGTAAACGTAAAGAATACGTTATGCACGGGCCGATAAATGTAAAGAATAATTACTAGTATGGTACAGGCGTCACCGATCAAAATCAAACCATACGTCATGTAGGTAGATAGACTGCGAATGAAAATTTTTATATACTGCCGATGAATGCAAAAAATAGGCTGCATCACATCAATAGTCCCTAACTGTAAGCGATACGGTACCATAGGTAGCTACGTCGCATAGACTAAATAGGCTAACCAAGAAACGCAGCAAGATACGTCATAAACCTAAATTGCAGACAACTATACGAAAGTAATATGTCATACACCTACACACAGTTGAAACTTATAAGATATTGTACGTAGCAGTTGTAGCCGATGAAAGTAAGCGATATGTCATACTGATAACTTCAAGTGTTATAAGTCACAACCGGTATAGCACCGAAACCAGCAGCTGCAATCGATGCCCAAAACCTGAGATTGAGGAATAAAATGTCTCGACGAGCGCCTCAATACAGGCAAGCATTTAAGCGGCTTGCGATGTTTGTTTCAAATAGAATCGTTGCTAAATTTTTCTGCATAGAACACTCGCCTGCCTACGCATTATTTTTTCCATTCCAGCAATTAATAAATCAGCTCATCAGCAAGAAAGCTCCCATGGGCTGGAATTTTCCGTGAGACGTTTGCCATAGTTACCTCCGCCAAGGAGGTTATGTTTTCGTCGTGTTTGTCTGTCACCAAAATAACTCAAAAAGTTATGAACCGATTTGGATAAAATATACAGGGATTGTTAAGTATGTTAAAAGGAACAGATGATTAACTTTTGGTGAAGATATGTCCATCCGTTTGTTTGTTTGTTTGTTTATCTGTCTTATTTTTCTCGATGCCATAACTCAAAAAGTTATAGATGGATTTTGATGAAATTAACATGAGTTGTTAGGTGTATAACAAAGAGTATATGACCAAATTTTGGTAATGATTCGTTCGTTCGTATGTTTGTCACTGTTTTTAATTTTATGCTTGTTAGCAGAATAACTCAAAAAATAATGAATTGATCTTTGTGAAATTTATAGGGGCAGTTAGTAATGTTAAAAGACATAAAGGATCAAATTTTGGTGCAAATCGGTTTGTTCGTTTGTATGTTTGACTCATGTTTGTCATAACGTTTGTTAAGAGTATAACTCAAAAAGTTATGAACGGAACTTCAAGCAAATTGAACAAGCTGTTATTAATATAAAAAGGCATAAATGATTAGATTTTGGAGCTTATACAAAGAAAATTGTGGTTTCAGAGCCAATTTGAATTTTTTGCTACCGTTGCCTCACTTGGCGGAGGTATGCGCTCTCAGAGTGCTCTAGTTTATTGCTGTTATTGCTTTAAAGAATGGCAATAGCTCGGAAAGGGAGGGAACCTGGGTCTCCACTGCTCTTTGGGAATGGGCCTGCTGGACTGTCTCTAGCTAACCTAACCCTGGATTCTAATTACTAGAGCCCGGATTTGTTGCAGTTTACGGCTTTAGTTACTGCAATAAAAGCTATGAGTGCAATAACTGCAATTAGAGCCATAAATGTAATATATTAGGCCGCATTCACACGTCCTTCATCGTAACGCATTAATTCAAACTGATGGACGCGGCGCATTGATTTGATAGAAGCAGCTGCAGCAAACAGGGGAGACTGTAGGATGAAGCATGTCCTTTTTTTGAACGGGCTGCGTCATTTAAGTTCAGTAAAAAGGACCTATAAATAGTAAATTTATCCTCTGCAGCGTTCACAGATTATGGACAAGTCGGCAAAAATTTTTTATCCTCACTTTAATGATCAGAATCACTGTATTCCCGTTTGAAACAAGAAAACTAGAAAACATGAAAATGTATGAACACGGACGCCAGCTTTGATTTAGAAGCATAACTGATTGCTCTGCTCCGATTTCACTTTCATCGGTTTATCAGGCTATAAATATTATTGGAAATATGCTGTTCCTATCAAAATCAGGCTATGAGATTATGGGATACGAATGTAACCTCAAAACGACGCGAAATATAAGCGAAAATTTAAAGAAACTATAATATAACTCGAAGCGCGACATCATTCATTTGGATGAAGGACATTTCTACGTGTGGACAGAGATAAAAAGAAGTTGACGCACAGCTCGTGTTCATTTTCGCGATTGAACGCGTTACGATGAGAGACGTGTGAACTCGCCCTTAGATAACATAAAATATTGCATTTATAGCTCGCAATGTGGTATAAAGTCATGTGACAATTGGTTCCCTCATTATTTATTGTTCAATGTTTTTTTTGGGATAAAAATATAATTGAGTTGCAAAATCTCAATATCTGATTATCAAATTTTTGAAACCTTTTTCGTTTGGGTGATCGGTACATGATGGGAACAGGTAAATGAAATATTCCCAAGAATCATTCTCGCATTGGGAAAAATTGTCAGCACAAGCGCAATGTATGCTAACAATTGGTATTTGGAACTCACATACGTGCCCGTTGATCGATCCACTGACATGCTATTCTCGTTTGCTATCCGATTTTTTTATCCCTTCAGTTTTTTGCTGTATTTGTCTTTTCCTTGTTTCCTATTTTTGCCACCCTTACTGCTTAGGTGCAATAAGAGCAATTCTTAGGTGCAATAAGAGCAAATTTTAGGTACAATAAGAGTAAAATTTAGGCGCAATATAAGCAAACTTTAGGTGCAATAAGAGTAAAATTTAGGTGCAATAAGAGCAATTTTTAGGTGCAATAAGAGCAATTTTTAGGTGCAATAAGAGCAAATTTTAGGTACAATAAGAGTAACATTTAGGCGCAATATAAGCAAACTTTAGGTGCAATAAGAGTAAAATTTAGGTGCAATAAGAGCAATTTTTAGGTGCAATCCGAGCAATTTTTATGAGCTATAGCTAACTGTAATATTTTAAGCGCAATAAGTCCGAGCTCTACTAATTACCCCAGTGAGGAGGTGGGCTAAAGAGCCCATATTTTAGGGGTAGCTACGGCATGTTCAGAGCGAGAAGAGGTACCTATAGGTAGTATGACTTACGCAGTTCATCATTGAGTAGCTAATTGATGGTCGCGAAATTGTATTTTAGGACAATTACTTTGAAGCGGCGGGGAAACTGAATTATAAGTTAATATCTTGATTTACCCCACTCGTCAAGTACAGGACTACTGCTTGAAAAACATTTTTCTCAACGTATACCTATTGACGGCGATAAGTAGATATAACGTCTAGTAGGCAGTAAGCACCGCCATAGGTATAGTATTGCCTGTTCGTAGAATAGGCCTACCAGCCAATGTGCTAAAGGGTTAGACTTATTCGTGGCAAGCTGTGTTACTGTCCTACAAGGCTTCTTTCTTATCTTGTATAGCCTAAAAAAAGGTTACCAGGATAGGTGGCGCGTCACAGCCGTGATTGACAAAAGCAAAGAATCAGTTGTACGAGTCACGGCGTGAAAACATTTCTCCCCGTAGGAAAGTCACAGAGATTTTAGAAGCGCAGTCAATAACTGTATAGCATACCTACGCCACACAGACAAGTGCGGGACCAGTGAAATGGGGATAGAAGCTAGGCTGCCGCGTCTAGCTACGACTCCAACTCCTAGAGCATGGTGCCTGGCCAACATGACTTTTGCAATTCTCTGAGTTTTTCCCGATTTTGCTTAAACCTCCCTGAGGGTAAGATTGTCCATTTTCTTTCAGAGATTACCAAAAATTGGCTGAATGGGACTGAAAGGTTACAATTACCCTCACAATACTAGGATCTGCTACAAAATAGAGCTAGACAATCGTCCACCTTTCCCCAGCACTGCAGAACAAATAATCCTCATATGGCTCGGGGTCAGGGGGCACGCCACATTCATAAAGATAACTCCACGTGGAATACCATCCACTGCCCTGCAAAAATTCCTCGAGTTTTATGATTTCAGGTCCCTTTTTCCCTGAGTTTTCCTGATTTCCCTGAGCGATTTTGTCCTTGTTTTTCAGACTGCTAGACACCTTACTGGAGTCAGCCAGCTTCAGACTCCGACTCTTTGGAACCCGTAACTGTCCGACTCTACAACCCTAGTATACTAACCCTACCGGTAAACCCAAACGGTAGGTAGCTATAGGGTATCTTTTACCCATTGTATGGTGTCCAACTGTCCATGCACGGCTTAAAGGAACAATCTTTGTAGCAACACCTCAAGTAGAGAGAGCACACAGAGAGCAGCCAGGCAGCAGAGACACAGGAGCGGCCGACACGCCCTTACAACAAAAATAGCCTCGCAGCTTGTTGCTTGAGCCGAGAATGAGGGGAAACAGCCGCCTGATGGCCCTCAACGGTCCGTTCCCTTTCCCCGTATTTTGTTTACATCAACGCAGAAGTGCACCGTACGCTATGCGAAGAGAATAGTGAGTTTCTAGCACATCCGCAAGAAAAATAATGGATGAGCGCTAGTTTAAATAAGACTGAGAGATGGAGAAACTTGTATAACTCTGACGAGTCTGTAGGTTCAGCCTTAGTCCGACTCGAACTCTTTGGGCCCCCTAAACCTCCAAGTTCTTACGACGTTATACCCCAACGTCATGCTGCAACAAAATATGGCTATTTTTACTGAGTCCGACTCTGGTCCACCCAAAATACCCCACTGCTACTAAAAATGACTCTGCAGTTTTCAGTCTAATTGTTGAGCGCGACACAGGCAGTACGACAAAACAGTGCGACACAAGCAATAGGGCCAAAAAGTGCAACACAAGCAGAGTGCGACACAAGCAATAGAGCCAAAGAGTGCGACACAAGCAATAGAGCCAGTGCGACACAAGCAATAGAGCCAAAGAGTGCGGCACCAGCAATAGAGCCAGTGTGACACAAGCAATAGAGCCAAAGAGTGCAATACAGGTAAATATAGGACACGAGTGCGACACAGATATACAATAGAGCCAGAGTGCGACACAGGCAATAGCGCCAAAAAGGATGACACGGGCAATAGGACCAAAGAAAGACTGCGACACAAGCAACAGGATCAAAGGATGTGACACATGCAATAGGACCAAGGAGTGCGAGACATGCAATAGGACCAAAGAATGAGTGCGACACGGGCAATAGGACCAAACAGCTACAGCAAGCGCAAGGCAATTGTTCATACTTGGCAGAAGACGTGAGGTTTGTGGGCGTCGGTCGCAGTAATGCGCGCCATGTTCCCAGGTACGGTAATGCTGATCGCATACCTGTGTTAGCTCGCGGGATTACCAAGTCGAGATTTTTCTAGTGGATTATAAGGATTAAATCGCAGTATTGTCATTTACACAGAAATGTCTATAGCGAAAAGTTTATCTTTACCGTTTAGGAGCTACTGTAAATCTAAACAGAAGTTCGATCTCATGTGCTGATGGATTTAAAGAGCTAGCCTAATTCTAAACAGAAGTCTGACCAGATTTACTTTTTGTAACATAAAGGTTAATTTACCTTCAAGACATTTCTTTGCGTGTAGGATGACTCTAGTGGATTATAGGAATTAATTTACAGGATTAGGTCTACCAAGTCAGATTATAGGCTTGGGATTGATGGAATAGCATGTTTCCCATGTGGGATTGTAGATTTATCAGGACTACCATGTGGGATTTTAGATTCATCAGGATTACCATGTGGGATTTTAGATTTATCAGGATTACCATGTTGGATTTTAGATTTATCAGGATTACCATGTGGGATTTTAGAGTTATCAGGATTACCATGTGGGATATTATATTTATCAGGATTACCATGTGGGATTTTAGATTTAACCGGATTACCATGTGCGATTTTAGATTTATCAGGATTACCTTACGAAATACCAGTGCAAGATTAAGAAGTTTGTTATCTAGAGGTTTACATACTTGCTCTGTTTGTTTTATAAGTTGTACAGCAATGAGAGGCATTGATTGTATTTTTCTGTCCCTGCCCTCATGGTTTTCAGGAAAGAAACACGTGCTGCGGTCGGAGCGCACACTTTCACGTTGGAGGATGTTGGATGCCGAACTAATCAGTTCGGTCGGTGCTTCGTGCCCTGGTATTTTGGGGTTTGGAATTCGTTGTCGCCATCGGCTTTTGGTCATGTTGGCCTGCCGGCGTTTAAGTCAGCTGTTAATGGCATTTTGTCGGGTTTCCTTTAGCAGCGTTTCGGGCTTCCCGGTGTTGCAAACTGCTTCATTTGGGTTGTGCTACCTGTCCGTGGTGGCCCGTGCGTGAAGTTTTACTAATAATAAGATGTTTAACTACAAACGGTACCTGCTGGATTACATGAATTACGATAGCTAGTCGAATTTGGTACTCAGATAGCTCTACCAGACAAACATCAGGCAGGATTACTCACTTAATCATAACGATTGCCTCACGGGATTACCACATAGCTCTACTAAATACCAAAAATTATCTAGGCGAGATACAACGTGGAAGTATCTTGCTCCAATCATGAGAGGTACCTATAGCTACCTACGGGGATGGCTTATAGTGAAAGGAGCAGAGATACCGTACCGCTAGGCTAGCAATTGGTGTCTCTTACGGGATTACCGGTTTAGCCTACCGCGTAGAAATATACTACCTACCTACGTTACAAGGCTTGCTGCCCAAGGGCAGAAGCAGTACGTGCGTGAAGGGTTGAGCGCCTAAATAATTTTGGGCGTAGTAGGAATTAGGCGTCTATATAATTCGGGATGCAGAGAGCTATAGAGGTGCCGAAATAACCGGGTATACCTAGTGCGCTACGCACCTAAATACTTCTGGTTAGTTAGTTTTAGTTAGGAAGTTTAAGCCTCCGTTTCCGAGCAGAACGATATCACAGAGGAAAGAGCAAGGGACATATAGTATGCCAAGAGAAACAGGGAACCCATGCACGAAGGTGTTAATACTTCTGGGCATAGGGGATTAGGCGCCCAGATGATTTTTGGGCGTAGACAGCAGGCTGTCTAAATTACGAGCGTTGGTATCCCTAGGGTTATATGTGCTTCAATAATTCTGAGCTTGAAAGGTTAGGCCTTAGATGCTTCAATAATCATCGACGAGAAGCATCAGCAGTGGAGGCAGACACTAGCAACAGCCATGATGATTACTCATACCGTAAGCAGCTCGTGTCATCAAGTACCTAAGTGGCTAAAGTACGGTAATCCGACTCCCTTCATCAATAGTTTCTCCCCCGCTTGCAGTCATCATCGGTGTCACATGAAGACATTCGCAACGCTTTTTGATGTTGTTGTTGCTTCAAAGATTATGCCCAACCCTTTGTAGGTACGGAATGTGACATTTTCAAAGAGATTGAAATCAGGACACATAGCAGGCCACTCTTTAAACTAGCAGGAAAGTAGGTACGGTACCGTACGAAGGAAACTATTTGTCCAAAAATGGTGTAAGACTGCATCATTTTCAAAGAGATCGAAATCCGAACACTAAGCAGGCTACACTTTTTTCAAGGAACAGGAAACGTACAGTAGTTATCATAGAATTTTCTAAGCGAATGATATCAGGACACTTGAACGGCCACTATGTAGTTGAATTATCATTATATCATTTTTTAAGAGAGAGACTGGGGATTACATTTAAGCTGATAGAGGAAATTTTCTACTCAAAGCACTGAAACAGAAATATTGCCGTAAATAATAAAGAAATCAACACCGGACCTTTCCTATATGCTTTTCATCAACCGATAGCTTCAGGAAATTGCATTTAGCGACACGCACGTAGTCCCTCGATGCCGGTAAGAGGCAAAACCAAAGGCCCCTGGCACCGGTCCAACATCTGCGGCCGGTGCACGCGACTGTCTCCGCCCGACGAGCTTTTATTTCACGCTGCTTTTGAATCTTGGCAGGATGAAAGATACAGGCAGCATATGTTTGATCTCTCATGACAAACATATTAAGCAACTGCGGGCATGTATCTCCCAACGAGGAGAGATAGAATTAGGCGATATCCAAATGGGATTCTGAATAGTACGCTTCGTATGCCTACAATAGGTAGGCTACCTACGATGCTAAGATTGTGGTACTACAAATGATAAAATAGCAACTTGCAAAGATCAACGGGTTTCCATTGACGACGTGGTAACGAACAAATGGCACGGTGTACCTATGTTTTAACCGACAATGTTAGGAGGTCTTAGAAAGAAGAAATGAAATCATTGCAAGTTATGGCACACAAAATTTAGGGGTCATACAATGATGAAACAGTAACCTACAAATAGCAAGGGACTTGCCGCTCAGAGAGTTTCAGTCTACAGAGGGCAAGCAGTCTGCAATAACAAAACTTCTCCCTTCAAAGGGCGAGGGTTTTACGATGTAGCAGCAGGGCTTCTGCTCCTCCGTTTGTTACGAACTAATTAATCTGATCAATAGAAGTTTTGTGAATTGGGATTAAATTAGGAATGTTTTTTCTAGAATTACTGAAAATCACATGGGTAGTCGGGTTGGGCGGGAAATTTTGCGTTTTGAGAGCGGAACACTTTCGTTTTAGAGCCAAAAGCTTCCAAGTTTTTAACGCTACAGATAAATATTTCACGTATAAGAAACAAGCATGACAGGGCATCCTTGCAGCTCGTACCTACCATCTGAAACATTTTGCATAGGCGGTAAAACAAAGTTTACCCCCCCCCCCCCAAAAAAAAAAAAAGTCCGGCTCAGTCCGGCTATACAATATT
This sequence comes from Parhyale hawaiensis, assembly GCA_001587735.2. Taxonomy (NCBI): domain Eukaryota; kingdom Metazoa; phylum Arthropoda; class Malacostraca; order Amphipoda; family Hyalidae; genus Parhyale; species Parhyale hawaiensis. The sequence continues at coordinate 3,058,564 of LQNS02278122.1, read as the reverse complement.
TGAAGCTTAGCACCGGTCTAAATAAATTACGACAACAACTTTTGCAATCATCCATTTTCCTACATCAGAATACTGGTTGGTCATAGTACCTACCTAGTTCTCTACAAGGGTAGGGCTATCCACAAATGCCACAAAAGAATAGAAAGAAGTAAAATTTTATCTTTTGAAGACAGATTAAGCATTCAAGTAGCAAGTTGGGAAAGATGAGAAAGAACAGAACAATGTAGTTATCATCAGTAGGAGACAAGTAGGAAGAAAGTAAAGTTGATTATCACCCCCCCAGTCGGAAATTATGGTTGTGATTATAGTAGAATATAGTGGTGTATGAGAGATTAAAATCGATTATGGATGATGAAACAATATGGTAGATATGTTGACCATAACATAACGTTGATTTTAGTATATTTAGGTCGATATTGGTGGAGGCAATATTGGTTGTTAAAGGTTTGTCAAGAAACGAAAACGAAGGTCTATGGTAGTACATGGATGTTTGACGACTACCTATATATGGTAGATGGTTGTACAAGGATGTTTAAAGACTATATCTGCTAGAGCATAACTATGGTAGCTTATCAACGAATTTCCGTACGTACGATCATGAGGGGAATTCCTCCCATTATATGGGGCAAAATATGTATGGATTGCCATGGATTTTAGTAATAAGGCTAGAATTCCCAATGTTATCGACCAAAATAATATTGTATGACTATAAGTTTGAATGCGAATCTACCATCCCCCGCTCGTGCTAACAAGGCCCAAACTATCAAAGGCGCGATGTCAATTATTATACATTAGAGGGGCCCGCGCTGCTAAAAAATGACAGCGAGGAATTAGCGTACTGAAGACCCTTTTTGTTACTGTTTCTGAAGGATACGTTGCAAGAGCCGAGTTAAATTATCATAAAAGATATGTGCTCGCTTTTGCAATTCATCTAAGCAGCAAAATTGTCCTCTACCTTGGGTGACAGGCGGAAAAATCTTCCATTATCAAGCAGCAAAATATTACTGAATTTAATTAACTTCTCCGTTGCTTATCATAGATACCGAAGAATCAGCCTTTAGTATATCCGAGTTCTTCTCTTGAAGCGAAAACTGCTCCGTCAAAGAAAGACAGCAAGCTAGAAGAAATAATTGTGTCTACTGCCCCGTAAAAAATCCGTGAAAAATTATCTCATCGTGTGGGCTTCGTTGATCATCTACTGAATTCAACAATTTTATACGTCGTGAAATGAGAGCAAACATACGGTATGTTTTGATGTAGATTATGGTGAAAGTTATAAAATCAGACTAAATGGTAGGTAGCGCTAAGAGAAGCTGCATAATTTCAATACCAATTGTTTCGATTTCAAGAAGTACTTCAAGCAAGAAGTGCAGTCAGATAGAGGGATAAGGATCCCATTTTTGCCAACTTCTGCAACCTGGTCATCGGTCTCTATAAAAACATAACTTAATAAAAAAAATTGTCACCTGCACTATTTTTTTGCCCGTTTCGTTAAGCGCGTGACACGTAACATATAAATAGTAGTGTTGGGTTGGATGTCATTTTTTGGACGGATGCGGATCTTTCAGCGTTCTGATATCCGCGGATGCAGATACTTAGGAAGAGGCCCGGCAAAGTGTGAGAACACTTATGAAGGATGGATTGAGGAATGGATTGGAGATCTGACATCTGATCTTCAATATGCAGGACAGACTTAGGACCATTGAAGGAGTTGAAGTAAAAGAAACTGTGTAAAATATTTAGGAATTGATATTACTAATAAGAGAAATAGGTTTGATGCCTATAAAAGAGAGATGATAATGAAGGAAAAAAATTGGCAGCAGCTACATATTCTGTAATTGCAAAGAGCTGTAATAAACTACCAATAGGAAAAACCTCTTGGAAGTGCATGCGTTTGCCTGCCACACGGTATATATATGGAGCCAATATCATCAGCCTCACAAAAAGGGAGACACAACAATTACAGAGAATTGAAAATGGAGTCCTAAGGCAGATGTTGGGGGCTCCGCGGTACGCTCCTGTAGGCACCTGGAGAGGCGAGGTTGGCGTATCAGCTACGAAGAGTCGTCTGGTGAAGGGCCGTTACAATGTGTGCAGGGTGTATGGAAGAGAGAAAATGGTTTGCAATGCCGTATAGAGGAAGATAGACTTGAGAGAGGAGATGACTGGGGAGCAAGAGCGGACTATGCTCGGCAGACTGGAAAAACGAAGTGGCAGGGAAAGAGTACCTTTGTTGGCTGAAGAAGTTGTTGAGAGGGTGCGAGAGGCGGATGAAGAGACTTGGAGAGATGAAATGAAGAACAAGAAAACACTCAGATACTGTGAGCAAGGCAAAGTTTCATTTGGAGACGAGGGAAAGTATTGCAATGATGCACAGTCAGTGACGTATTATAGAGCTAGGAGTAACTGTTTGCCATTGCAAGGAAGGAGAGCTGCTCGGGAGCACGACGGAAGGTGCAAGTTGTGCAGCCGAGAAGTTGAGGACCTGAGACACTTCTTGTTGAGGTGCGGTGCCCTGGCGGAGGTAAGTAGCGGATAGCTTCAGCCGTGTGATGAGGAAGAGGATACAATTATACAGAGGCTCTTGTTTGATGCACGGTGTCGGGAGGAGAAGAAGAGGGAACTGTATGCGCTGTGGAGGGAGCGGGACTGACAGCTGAAGAGAGATATATACAAAAGGAAAAAAAAAGACACGCTGAGGTGTAATTCGATACAACTGGATAGTCCTTCGCATATCATCATCACCATCTTGACATCGCGGATGCAGATGCGGATGTTCAATTGAGGTGCGGATGTTCCGCGGATACGGATATTCGCCCCACCACAAACACACACACCTCTCTCTCACGACGGCAGTTGGTACAACACTTGGGAAGAAAACTTAGATGGTGCTGTGTAGACAGGGGCAGCGCTTGCACACATTTCAGTCCAGATTAGAATTTGCAATTTTCAGCACTATGGATGAGTTTAGTGTACAGTGATAAACCTGCGCATCCGCGCCTCCTTTGCTACAGATGCGGATCTATAGCGGATTTTACAGTTCTGACATCCCCCGATGCGACTGCGGATGTTACCAGCTTAGCATCCACAGATGCAGATATAAAAACAGGTGCTGATGTTCCGTGGTTGCGGATGCGAATATTTGCCCATATCACTAATAAATAGCCTAAATAACTTAATAAACACACGACGTTCATTCTAAGTATTGATGAGAGATAGATGCACGGCAGGCGCGATCATTTCTCTAAAATTCCTGAGACAGGACCGGCATAGAAAGAGCGGAAGTGAGGGTGACGCAGGTGCACCAGCAGCAACATCACCACCACAGAACCAGTCAGCTGTGGCTGCTGAGCGCCGCAGCGATGACGTCATGCTGGGGGTCGGCAGCCCTGGCCCTCTCCAAAGGCGTGACTGATGCTTGCCCAATAGTGCTATACGTACGGGAGTGGCCACAAAAGGTCATAATTCGAGGCTCAGCATTGGTAAGAGCAGTGCGCAAGGCACTGCTATGCTATTCATACGGAAATGACAACATTAGGCCACAATTGAATGCTTACATAACAGCAGTGCGCCATGTACTGCACTGCTGTTCGTACGGGGCAACATTAGGTCACGAACGCTAGGCAAACACTAAGCGTTAATAATATTTGTACAATCTCAGTACAATGTAGCTACACACAACCCGGTCCTTTAGGTGACTAGTCTAATTTTCCGTCATCGCGCGCAAGTGACCAGAGGCGTGTTGCAATCAGGCCTTCGGTGTCACCTGTGCTACACCGGCCTCAATGCGACACAGGTTGGGAGACACCGCCGACAACGCTCTAAATTTTAGGGTTAGTAACACTGCCTCTGTTTACAAACATTGACTATGATTCTCGATAATTAGTATGACAAAATGCATGACTGTCATACCTATAATGCTTCAATTCCAGGATGTGAAGTACTTTTGTGCAGTATTCTCAACTTTTTATCCTCAATGCAGCCAAAATAAGGCTACGCCAGAAATGCATACGTTTAAGCTTGTCGTAAATTCCGCAACACTTGGTTAGGGCGCTGATATTGCACGTCGCATTCACTGTTACACGTGTAACACTGTCAGGGTAACACCGGCGCGTCTGATTGCAACACGCCCCTGCAGTGGCGATTGTGACACACAAAGAGAAGGAACATGTACCGCGTGACTAGAGAAGAGAAATAAACACATGAAGAATGTTCTTAGAAGTAGGAACTGGGAGAAAATGAAGCGGGCAGCTAGTCGATATAAAACCAAGTAACAAGCGGCAGCCCTAGACAATCTCCGAAACATAACTAGATGCTTTCCATGATATCGATGCCAATACTACACCAAAAAGGTTCCGAATTTGTTACGGTATTGACTGTGTATCATTGCCAGTTACCTACATTTTGCCCTTGTATACTAAAAGATACCAATATTTATATAGCTACTCTATAATAGCTAGAGTAGGTATAATAAACCAACGTACAAAAAAGAAGTCTTTCAATAGTGCTGCGAACTAAGGAACTGTTACCTATGCACCACTTCATTTATCGGAAACTAATTTGAAATATGCAACTGAGTATCTTGACCAGCACTTCGGGCTTTTCAGATACTCCTCATTGATAGATACGTAGATATTTCTTACGCGTAGCATTATATAAAGTGTCACTAAATATCTACTGCATCTACTGCCACAGGGCGCAGCATGAATAACCGTAGGTATAGCGCTAAATTTACACCAAACAGTTAATGATTTGCTACTTAGGAGTGGGAGCAAGCAGACAAAAAATAAGAATTGGAAAGAAAACACAGACTCGATGAAGACTAGTTAGATTATGGCGAGGGGATAGAGGGTATTGCCGCATTGTGGTATTCGTTTAGTCTTGTCAGAACAGTTAGTCTGGAGCTACCCAGGCTATTAGAATATTGAAAGATATTAAATATCCTATCCTAAAATGTCCTACATATTCATGATCAGCATTGAAGTGAGGGCAAATTTCAATTGAATAAAGTTCAATTTGATAATAATCGTCGCTATTTATAAGAACATTAATTGCGACCACGGGTGGGTCATACGCACTACAAGGATTCCCCATCTCCATTGATAGCTCACGCCGCCCAGAAGTAAACTGCTCTTAGATTTTCTGTACAACATAGGTACCTACGAGAGAGGCACAGTGAGAGCATCCCTAAAAGCACAACCCGCTATACGAAGACATGCACTGACAGACAAACCGCATCTGCGGCACAGAGAAACCTCCCGACGCAACAGTCAGAGTTGCGATATGTACGGGCAGTTGCGGACATACCAGCTGACGATAGACAGATACACTGTTCACAATACAGCCATGCTTACGTACGGTCCTGCCGAGGCCACACAGTACAATCAATCTTTCGGTCAACTTACGAACAGACGCTCAGCCCGCACGTCGTTCCGATTATACAGTGAAAGTTGGTAGCTAGGATACCCTTGCAAGTACCATCTATTACGAAGGAGCTGAAGGTCAGCCCCTAAGTTGTGCGTGCGACAGCACAACGTCGCCCCGACACAACGGAACAACGGGCAATTGAGTATTCTATATATCAATACTGCATCTATTCCACCAAATAGCTATCTAAAACGGGTGTATGCGCCGCCCTTTACAAGTGTACGGTACCACATATTTAACTATACAGGCACTGTAATGTGTAGCTACATAGGTAGGTATCGGAATTTCTTGGAAAGTATCACAACTCCGCGGTGAACTCATCGTCAAAAAATTTTTAAAAGGCCTCTATTTCCTTTTTCATTTATTGGAGAGCCAATACGACTAGCGCAGTAACGCCTGAGGTTAAATCTAATGTGTTACTGTACTTGTCATATTTGGCCTCCAGTTGGCCCCAAGCTAAATGACCCGAAATTTTGGGATTAAACATAAACAATCCAAAATACTGTGGCTACTTTCAACAATGAAATCAATATAAAGTACCAACAAATACATGTACATGAATGTATGTAGAATAAATATATCTATGAAGAGGAAGAGCACATGGACTATCTGGCGAACACTGACAGTGGGACGTAACAAAGGACGCCTGTAGTACGGTGACGATGACGTCACACCGACAGTAGAGCTATGCCGCATGCGCCAAGCCTTTCCTACGGTGCGTGGCACTCCGGTGATATCATCCAATACATGCTGGAAAATGACTGGTGGACACCAGGGCTGCGGAGAAGGATGGATAAAGTCCCGACTCAGACTCCTGAACCGAAAACAACAGCCAACGCCGCAATCCAAGTTCCAAACGAAACGTGTTATGATCTCGCGCAGCTACCGAAAGGTTACATTCGCTGGAAATTTTTCTGTGTTCGTACCGTCAATGTAAAATGTTCAGACGCAAATAACACTTGCTTGATCACACTGGGTTATACAGTATGTTCGAATACCTACTCGTTGAGATTGTTTTTACTAGTAAAGGTTCTGATAATCTGTAGCTAGCGACGGCTCTGATTATTACTGACACCTCCGCGAAGGAGGCTGCCGAGTTTTTCTGTCACCAAGATAAGTCAAAAAGTTACGGACGGATCTTTACGAAATTTACAGGAATTATTAGGCATGCCAAGAGTAAGAGATGATTAACTTTTGGTGAAGATCCGTTCAACCCTTTATTTGTTTGCCTGCCTATTTTTTCTTAGCACCGTCAGTCAAAAAGTTAAGGATGCATTTTCATGAAATTTACATGAATTGTTAGGTATCGCCCGAAAAGAGTAAATGGAACAATCTTTGTGATGATCTGATTGTTTGTTTCTGTTTTATTTTAAGTTTGATAAAAAAATGCAAAAAATTATGAATGGACTTTCATGAAATTTACAGGGAAAATAGTTACAAATATTAAAAGACATATTTGATCATAATTCGGTTGGTCTGTTTGACTATGTTGGTCATAATGTTTGTCAGCAACATAACTGGAAACATTTTGAACGAACCTTCAAGAAAATTACAGAAGCTGTTATTACTGTTAAAAGTCACAAATGGCCAGATTTTGGTTTTGATAAAAAGAAGGTCATAGTTTCAGTGCCGATTTGACTTTTTCGTTAACGTTGCCTGGCTTGGCGGAGGAGTGCGCTCTCAGAGTTCTCTTATAGTTTGCTGTTAGTGACGCTTCTGATTATTTGAGACTACATAGTAAAGGCTCAAACTGTTCTTAATGCTATGGCAGCAACGAACACGAGGACAGCATCCATAACAATGCTACACTCCGTCCGTCCATTTAAATCGAAATTGTTGCAGTTGTGGTGAAAATAGGCTGGCCGGACCTGGACATTATTATTATCAATATTTCACGCTCGAGCCCACACGGACAGGTAGCACAACCCAAATGAAGCACTTTGCAACACCGGGAAGCCCGAAACGCTGTTGAAGGAAATCCGACAAAAAGTCACTAACTGCTGACTTAAGCGCCTGCAGGCCAACACGACCATAAGCCGATGCCGGCTATAAATTCCGAACCTTAACCGACCAGGGTACGAAACACCGACTGAACTGATTATGATTCGTTCGACATCCAACATCCTCCAAAGTGAAAGAGCGCGCCGACCGCACCAAGTGTTTCTCTCCTGAAGACCGTGAGGGCAGGGACAGAAGAATACAACAAATGCCTCTCATTCTTCGACACCATGTAAACCATACCTACAGAGTTCGGCAAACCTTCTCCCCTTCGCCGGGGTCACTCAAAATGACTAGGCAGGGGCTATAAACCGACCGGGGCTCCAGTCCTGTTAGGTAAATAGCGGTGAAGCGACAACGACGAGGTCTGGGCGACGCTTACTAGGTACGTGGCAGAGAGCAACGTTTGTTTGGGGGCGCTCACAGCCGGCCACGGTGCAGTGGCATGAGGTTGTGTTTTGCAGCGGGCTGTCGGTTTCCGCGAGGATTGTCATTTCATTCCAGATTTAGCCTGCTTCAATTAAAGGCCTTTCCTAAAGAAGGAATACACTGGGGCCAAGAACCCAGCAACAGCAGGGCATGAATAGGGTTATTACAGACGGCCAGCAGTGACGTCACAGCACAAGCCCCGCCCCTCAAACAGGACCTCCGAGTACCGGTGGCCTACCCAAGGGTAGCAAGAGAGTCGACACGGGCAAAAAAACTCGTAATTGTTAGCTACAAAAACGCGTTATGGGAGACGAACCAGCGGACTGGCTACGCCCTGGGGCTGACTGCAGCAATGGGCGGCGTGGAGTTAAGAGCATGTCACACGCCAGTCTTTTGGTGCTAATAGGTACGACCTACTGAGCATGGCTGTGAAGGCAGAAAGACCAAAACAGATTCCGAGGGCCAGTCATACCACAACTCCGTCCAATTGCTGCTCGATTTCGACTCCCTGGATTCTCGAGTTGTCCGACACAGATTCCTTATCTTCACAAAGTAGTGCATTTTCAAAAAATAAGATGAAACATGGATGGGGGGGGCAGGTCCTCTCAAGAATTTGATTTTGGCAGAAGTGCGGCCATGCTGACTTTAGTTTTCCTTTATGCCTTTAACCAAAAGGTAGTTTCCGGGAGAGACACATCGCCAACAAATGTTCTACCCGACGCTAAGAAGAATCTGCGAACAAGCAATGAAGTTTTCCCCCATTAGCATTTTACTGCTGCAGTATCTACGTAACTACTCCGTGTATCTTAAAAAGTAGGCTAGCTACTTATACAATGAATGAATCAATGTTTTGTTTCCCAAGGCAGGTCACATTCTTCTCTTGCTCACAGTACCCATCAACCGACCCGGGTTGAAATATGGGAGGCTGGGGCCTGGATCATTGTGGCTAAATGACTTCACCAAAGCCAGGATCGCTGAAAATGATTTACAATATCGCTGGAAGTTACCTATTTCCAGGATCGCAAAAAAATTATTTCCAGGATCGCTGAAAATTATTTCCAGGATCGGTGAAAATTATTTCCAGGATCGCTCAAAGTTATTTCCAGGATCGCTGAAAATTATATCCAGGATCGCTGAAAATTATATCCAGGATCGCTGAAAATTATTTCCAGGATCGGTGAAAATTATTTCCAGGATCGCTCAAAG
>LQNS02278122.1:2973076-2988885 GCA_001587735.2 Parhyale hawaiensis | reverse complement strand
ATGCGAGCCTTGTTCTAGTAAATTCACTGCTAATTTAATACCAATTGTCTCTTATATTACTTTTTAGTATTATTCTTATGTTAGTACTAAGCATGAAAACCTCAGGATACTGTGTCCTAACCTTGTTGGACACAGTCTCCAGTTGAGAAATACATGAGCTTATTATTATTATTATTATTACCAGCACGCTTCTCACGGATGAGGAGGAAATTACTCCAACTCCGGACGCATCAGTGCAGATGTCACGCCTGAGTCCTCCATCTCTCCTACCATCCATAGTTTCTACCCTCGTACCGATGAACCACATTATGTCTGAAGGCATTGATGTACAACAACCTACCAACGCCCGCCAAACAGACCTTGATTCATCCAAAATTAAACGCGGGAGTTCCGCTAGTGTCTCCAAGGAAAATACAAAGTCTCAGATGCCTGTAGCGAAACAGCGTGGTCGAATCCCGAAAACCTCAAGCATACCAACGCACGTATACATAGGGAATCGCAGTACCCGAAAAACAGGTGCTAGGAACGTTCCGCCAAAGACGAACTCTTGTCAGCCCCCACACACCAGAACAACGAGAAGCAAGGCTAACATGACGGGAAACGACCTATTGTCCGCCAAGTAGCTGCGGACGTAAAACAATCTGACAACTGCCAAACCGAAATAAGAAACGCTTCCATTGCTCAACTACAGAAAGGCGCTCAAGCCGCTTCTGACAATAATCGTGTTGATATTACGACCCTAATTTTTTTCCAGCAATCGGACACTTCAAACGTACCAGTGACTCGGAGAATCAATGCAAAAACTAGCGTCAAATTCTTATTTGGCAATGTTCACAGCATAACGCACTCAATGAGACATCGATCAACCTTTCAAACAGGAATCTTGAAGCAGAAGTTGCATTGAAAGGCGACAAATTGATCAATATAGATCGACCTACCGAAACTGGCAGAGAATGGGGTCAATCATATACATCAAAGAACACTTTAATCCCCTCTGTAAAGGTTTCGCAGCAACCAAAGAATGTGAATTTATTACTACCTATGCTAGTCTCGGCATTCGACTGCCGGTGAACATTATGCTCGCCTATAGGAGCACTGGCAGTACCGCCGAAACTGATACAGCACTTTACAACAAAATCGAAAATGCATTGAATACCCAGAATGAAACAATTCTAATGGGAGATATCAATCTCCCCTAAATTGATGCAGGATTGGTCTACCTTGTGCAGCCCAGCACCAGGCAGTAAACTGCTCGAACTCCGCAACCACAACCACCTGACCCAGCACGTCAATGAACCCACGAGATACGGCAATAGTTTAGATATGGTATTCTCCACTCCTGATTGCGAGATTGTTGACTTTGTCATCCTAGACCGGCTTGGAAACAACAACATGATTGAATTTACTCTCAAAACTGACAACGAATTCTCCACCTATGCGGATCGTCTCCAGCTGCCAGACTACCAGAGAGCAAATTTTCTAGAAATGGCAATTGAAATAGGAATAATTGATTTCGACACTCCAATGAGAGACGCCGGTATTGAACACTGTTCACATACTTTGAAGACGAGCATCCTGAGAGCAGCTGCACGACACATCCCAATTAAATGAGTTCGTATCAGTAATGGTCCCCTCTGGATGAATCAACAGAAGAAAACACGTCCAGTCACATAAGGGCATGTCGAGATGTGAAGAGAATAATTAGGACTACTAAAAGGGAAAAAGAAGTTTCCGTAGCCGATATGGCAAAACGCAGCCCAATGGCATTCTATAAATATGTAGATAAAAGACGTCTCAAAAAAGAAACCAAAGGGCCTCTCAACAGAACTGACGGTGGAATCACCTAAGAGACAAAGCCACAACCTTGAAAGATTATTTCACCTCTGTATTTACTACTGAAAATGTCACGAATATTCCTGAACCAGCACCGATGCACGTTGCTCCCATAAACACATGTGTTTTCACAGAGATCGAGATCCTTCAAGAACTGAACCACCTAAATGTGCATAAATCCAAGGGCCCAAATAATCTTACTCCCCGTGTACCACGGGAAATGGCTTCAGTCATCGTGAAGCCACTGCTCGAAATATTTAACCGGTCTCTGAGAACGGGAGAAGTTCCGCAGGATTGGAGACTAGCTAAAGTGATACCGATACAAAAGAAGGGGGATAAGAAAAGCCCCAGCAACTATCGACCAATCAGTACATCTGTCGTCAGCAAAACCATTGAACGCCTCTTGAAGCTACCGAGGCCACCTTGATCCATCTTCTCTTATCCGCTCCGACTACAGGGATCAGAGATAGACGTCGCTCTTAGCTCGCTTTTTAGCGGCATTTGATTATGCTCACGTGCTTGCATGATCGTCTCTTGACCGAGATTTTTCCCTTTTTTTCTCTCTCTTTCTGAGTCCTTTATTTCCTTCTAACATAATGGCAATAGCTCATAGAGCTCCGAGGCGTATGTGTCGGTATCTTTTTGAGAATGGGCCTGTTGGCTCGTCTACTGTCGCCCATCTAATCTAATCCAAAAGTGTTTATCAAATTTGTAGCTCCAGCTCCACCGTGGTCGATGAAAATGGAATTTTGGCAAACCAGATTGACGTGAAATTGGTCGAAATGAATTATGCCTTTCACCAAGTGCCAAAGCTCATGTATGTATATTTTTTGCAGATAGATGCCTTCCTTGCGTTACCAAAAACAGTTTATTTTTGTTTGAGGTCACTATGTTGATCGGAAAAGATTTTATCGTCTAAGACCAACTTGCGAGGAGTGAGCTGCCAAACAAAGTGTGGGGGCCGTCAAGCAAAGTGTGATCTATGAATTACATTACTTTGACGGAAGTGAGCCAAATGAACTGGTCTTGACCATCATGCAAACCTTGACGGCCCATAAGCTGGGATCATATAACAGCTTATAGGGGTAGAAACATACTCTGTTAGGGCGATCATAAGTAGTACTCCAATTACTTCCACTATTGCTATCGCTACTTCTACAATGATATACTACTAGCATTGATAAAAAGAAACACCAGCGTGATCACAAACATTATTAAAAATCAAACGTTTCGGATTATTAAAAATCCATCATCAGTGTTCTGAAAGTGACAAAATTCGGATTATAAAAAGTGGTTACGGCATAAGAATAATAAAAATGAATCTATCAAAGGTCCCTAACCGTTAAAAATCTATGAAATTATGGAGAGCTTAACAGCCGATACGCACTCGTTTAGCTCAGGCCTACGTTGAAAAATACACAACGATTCTAAAGTGCGGAGGTCAGCCGTAGTTTGGTCGTGTCTAAAATAGAAAAATTATTGCTCCTAAAAACACATGGTCACTATTGACACTACTGATACGATGGTCACGGATGGAAGATTTTGAGGGTTTTCATAAAAGTTAACCAGTTCGAAAAGAAGTTCCTCTGTGTTGGGTGCACCTCACAAACAATTGAAGAGCAGTGCTCCCAATGTACGATCGCTAGCAGAGGTCACACTTATAATTATACACCACCGAGGAGCGCACCAACACACCGGATAGCCTATTTCTCTTCGATTAAAAAATGAGCCTACTTTAAAATTATTTTTTAAATGTTTACATGGATCAAGGTGCGGAAAATACTTGTGTATTTCTGTGATTTTTTTTTTTTTTTGTTGGGAACCCAATGAATGGCAATTTCAAGTATAACCGTACTTTGCATACAGTGAGGAATTTAGACTTCTAATGAAATTTGCTGTTTAGAAAGTACTTCAATTTTTTGTCTAACAAATATAACGGGAAGTTATTTATTTTAAACTATTTCGCAAAAAATCAGTCGCTAGGTGAAACAGTGCAAATCTTGAGGATATTTCATATGTTCTATGGAGAAGGAAGTAAATGTTGCTAAAAAGTTTGTTCCTAGGCTGGTAAAAGTCGCTTTCCTAAAAACAGAGGATGAAGAGTCATTGTTTTCTTTACAAACACTGACATCTAACAACGACAGTTTTACGCTCTGTTCCGTTTTCATTGTTCTATCGTAACAACCCTTCTCAATAGAGCATATGAAATGTCCTCAACATTTGCACTGTTTCACCTAGCGACTGATTTTTTGCGTATTTTTTTAAGATGAATAACTTCCCGTTATATTTGTTTGACAAAAAATTAAAGAACTTTCTAAACAGCAAATTTCATGAGAAGCCTAGATTCCCTAATCTTTGCAAATTACGGTTATACATGCAATTGCCATTCATCGGGTAACAAATAGAAAAATGAAGCAAAAAATGGCCACAAAAATACACAAGTATTTTCCCCACCTTGATTCATGTACATATTTTAAAACTAATTTTAAAGTAGGCTCATTTTTTAATCGAAGAGAAGTAGGCGATCCGATATGTTGGTGCGCTCCTCAGTGGTGTATAAGTGTGATCGTACATTTGGAGCACTGCTCTCCAATTGTTTGTGAGGTGCACCCAACAGAGAGGAACTGCTTTTCGAACTGGTCAACTTTTATGAAAGCCCGCAAAATCTTCCATCTGTGACCATCGTATCAGTAGTGTCAATAGTGACCATGTTTTTAGGAGCAATAATTTTTCTATTTTAGACACGACCAAACCACGGCTGACCTCCGCATTTTAGAATCGTTGTGTATTTTTCAACGTAGGCCTGAGCTAAACGAGTGCGCATCGGCTGTTAAGCTCTCCATCATTTCATAGATTTTTAACGGTTAGGGACCTTTCTTAGATTCATTTCTGTTATTCTTATGTCGTAACCACCATTTATAATCCGAATTTTGTAATTTTCAGAACACCGATGATGGATTTTTAACAGTCCGAAACATCTGGATTCTAATAATGTCTGTGACCACGTTGGTGCTTCTTTTTATCCTGAAAATAAGATTCCCAGGGAATCAACTATCTCGGGAATCCTACTAGCATGCACTACACTTACCTACTGTGAACAGAATGTGTCAAGGTGTTCCTAGTGCATAATGACAAGAGCTCGTTGGAAACTGAAATAAATTTCCTTTTATTACTTCATCCATGAAGGGCTTATCGCTTCACTTCATTGTTTTATATGTAGATATCACACAACTGGGAATTATTTAGCTATAGTAGTTTGTTGTTAATTTGTGACTGACACCTAGTAGCTTGGCTCGTCATGGGGATTTACTTTGAATCACTCTCACCTTCTCATCCCATAGCATTAGTATCCATAATGCAGTTTTCTATCAAAAAATGGTAGCCAGCTTGATAGTTTGTAGACTGTCTCAGGTATAGCTGTGTGATTTCGTGCAGGTAAACGAAATTTACCACCTTGTGAATTATAAAATTCTGCAACTCGCATGGAGTACACGGAGCCCTCGCTGTACTTTCAAAGGAGGAGCAAATAATAACTATATAAGAAAAATATATATGCTTTACTAAAAACATCCAAGTGATTATTGCTTCGTTGCTAGTAAGACTCGGAGTACATATGTAGTTTGGTGTGATATATAAGACAGCGTACGCTGATACCGAAACACCACGACTGTTTGAAGGGTGGAATTTTTACAGAATATTTGGCGGTGCCAAAAGATACCTAGCGTTTTTGATTACTGGGGAGGCCAAGAATGCAGTTGGGGAACGTGTGTCGTGACATCGCTGGCGGAATCGCTGATAGCTTAAGGAGGCCAGTAGTGACGTCGCGAAAGACCGACGTTTACAGGATGCAACTCAAGTTGCGCAACATGCACTTTTAACCATGTAACTTTTGTAGCGCAACACGCACTTTTCTCGTACACTTAGTCTGAGGATGAAACAATTTCTCTCTCTGTGGTATCCCAATTGCGGGGCTTGGAATGATGAGCTGCGCAACAGCTTCACAACAAAGAAAAAAAAAAGATGCTCCTTATGCTGGGTCTTACTTTACAATTGTAAGCTCAACTTAAGCCCGATGCCCACGTAACAACTTTCGTTACCACCAGCAGCCAGAAGCCAACTCAACTAATCCGTTTACGTAGCCGCGGCACGGCTTCAGCTTGCGCAAAACTAACTGTATAAAAATTGTCAAACATTTCAGTCTCTACTGTAATTTTGACACCATGGCAAGCAACAAAGGTGAACTTTAAACTGTCGCTCCTAAATATCAGTAGTATATGTACAAAAATATTTATATTTTAAGAATTAGAGCACGATGTTCATAGACGCCGCGCGCTGAAGTCACGGCCACGATTACGCAGTCGGATTAGCTGAGTTGGCTCTAGGAGGCTGGCGGCAATGAAAGTTGTTACGTGGGCACCGGGCTTTATGCATGAACGTTCTGTTGACACGTTGTTCAACTTGAATACTTTCTACGGGACATTGACTTGCACAGTATGATTGTGATGATTTGAGAGTTGAAAATCCGCTCCTAAGTTGGGAATGTGATCGTTTAGTGTGCCCTATTTTTACATACTAAAAAATATTGAAAGAATAAAAATGAGAGTGGAATGTCTACAGTGCACCAAAATTGAAACAGAGAAATGAACCGCAAAGTTCTACAAGTTAGAATAAATACCCACGAAAGTGGAAAAAATCCCAAAAAATGCATGCATGTCGCGTGAAAAACATGCACGGTGTAAACAAGGTTTAACTGAGCCAGTGCTGAGGCAGGGATGGATTTAGGATTGAAGATGTATGGGCGTAGTCTCGATTATAATTAATAACGAAATTTCTACCACGTTAAATAAATATTGTGCCTTTAATAGAATGATAGGGCGTGTGAATTTTACGGAGCTCCTGCCACCCCGCGCTGGGCTCCGGTGTTGCATGCAACCTCCGAGAGTTTGGGTTTGTCTTCTTCAAATGCAAAATTACGGTTCGGGGCTGTTCAGAGAACAGTCAAGGTTTGGGAGCAAACAGCCATACTCCAACCCCACCCTTGGCAAGAGTGACGAGAACTTGATTAACGAACTGGCCTGTGATTCAGTAGCTTAGATCTATATAAATGCATTTTTTCCTTAATATCAATGTAAATGTCTTCCTAGGTTTCTGCCAAATAACCTTGGTCCTGAACCTCCTCCGCTACCAACTCATTTTTCACTGTTAATTTCGTTTTTATCATATAACTTTAGCTTAAGCTTTAACCTCTATTCCGCGGTTAAGTAAACCTTTACCAACTAACTTTAGAGAACAACGTCTTGAGCCCCTATTCCGCGGTTAAGTAAGCCTTTATCAACTAACTTTAGAGAACAACGTCTTGAGCCCCTATATATTCCGCGGTTAAGTAAACCTTTATCAATCGACTTTGGAGTTGAACCCTTTGAGGCCCATTCCATGGTTAAGTCTAAGGATGTCATCACTTGGCCACGACGAGATAGGTAGTAATCTATAACTGGTTTTCGTTGAAGTACTTTGAAGTTTGTTTGTTTCGCCTGAACTCTGCGCTTCTTAAACAGGAACTACCAAGTTTTTGTTCGCGAAAGTTGGTCAAAATTCTGATCTGGGGGGGGGGGAGTGTGTAGAGATCGTTAAGGTGAAACACACTTGAGCTCTGAGGCTCATCGTTATCAAAAACAGCGGCTGTGAAGTGTTCATTTAGAACTATTAAGTGACAAGTGCGTTACAGCGTTGCAACTGAACGACTTCTGAGAGGCCGAAGTAACTTTCTTTACTATTTCTCTAGTGGTATATATACGTGAGTACTCGCCATCTGATGCCTGGCAGAAATAATTGACTTGCTTATATAAATTAAATTATCGGCAACATTTTGTATGTTGCTGTACTTCGTTGGTTAACAATGTCAATTATTGTCGATTTAATAAGTTTTGCTGTCACCTCTATACGCATGTTGAATCTGGTTGTTTACTAGTACACTATTACGTCATCGAAATGAGCTAAAATTATTTTCGTTTAGTCAAAGCTTAAACTGCCCAAATTCCAAGCTGAAACTGGTTTCCAATAATCTATTTGGTGGTCCCAGACGATCAGGCCTTAAGCCTTTACCATATAACATCAGAGCATAACCTCTTGAGCCCCTATTCTACGGTTAAGTAAACCCTTATCATATATCTTTAGAGTATTCACAACCTATTTACTCCCTGTTCTACGGATACGTAAATATTTATCAAGGAACTTCAGAGTGAAGCTCCAATTGTGCGGTTAATTAATCCTTCATCATACAAGTTTAGCGCTGAACCTCCTGAGGCGCTCCTCCTCCACCAGCTCCTCCACAGTGTCGTACAGCCGCCGGGTGTTGGTGTCCGGCAGACGGAGGGCGAGGAGGGCGTTAGCGACACACAGGGCGCTGTACAGCATCAGGGGGATGTGGCTCTCGCCAGCGGGCTGTGGGTGACAGATCGGCACCCACCGCTTAAATTAGACCGAGGAATAAAGTGCCGTTCTTAATTCGCAGGCAAGGCGGGGATTTCTATAAGACGCATAGTAAAAAACTGGTTTTGAGGGGGTATCAAACTACGTTGTTAGTGATATGCGGTTCTCACCAGCGGGATGAAAGTGGAGAATCGGGGCCTACGAGCCATATTCCTCATAGGAGTAAAATTGAAGAATTTCGTAGGCGACGCATAAATTGATGTTTCGCATAGAGAAAAAATGGGCTTTTAAGGGATATCTAATTTGGCTGTAGGAGATTTGTGACTCTCACTAGCATTCTGTAGGAAAGAAATCGGGACCCACTACCCAAAACAGTAGCTACGTCAAAAAATTTATAATTTTTGGTATGCAAGGCTTGGTTTGATGTGAGACGCATAGTTAAAGAAAGGCGCTTTAGGGAATGCCTAGTAGAATATGCGTCATCTGTGTGGTGTCCAACGCGTTTCAATATCGGTAACGTAAATGACCGGGAGGAAACTAACTCCAACAGCCCAAAAAAAGGTAACTTAGTAAAGAATCTAGTGTAGCTAGCGAGTTAACCCTTGTGGAGGAGCAGTATTTGGCGCAAATTTTTGCTGGTGAAACTCTGTGGGTACTATCAGATCGATAGTTGTTGCTAAGGGTATATCCATGCACTACGATAGTGTTATGAACGCTACACTACACATGCTATTATAGTCGTATTAAGTCATGCATTCTAGCTGGGCATATTATTTCTACGGGCCTGACTATTTTTCATCATGCACTACAGCAGCTCGAAAAATAAACAAACATTAAGCCCTGTAAACACGTCATTCATATCAACGCTCAAACTGGTGGACGCGGCGCGTTCAGTTGATGGAAGGCGTTGCGACAAGTGCGCGAGACTGAAGGATGAAGCAAGTCTGTTTTTGAACGCGCAGTAAACAAACCCTATATATACCGATTTCATCCTCTGTAGCGTTCAGAGATTATGAGCAAATCGATACATACGATATTTCGTCATCGCTTTAATGATCAGAATTACTAAAATCGCGCGTAACACTAGAAAAACTGACAATGTTATAAGAACAAGGATGCCATCTTGGTTTTGATTGTCCTGCTGATTGATGTGTCCTGATTTCTTTTCTATCTGTTTATCAGGCTATATATATTCTACAAACCGGCTGTTCCTATCAGAAACAGGCTATAAGATTATGGGATACGAATATTACTTCAAACAGACGCAAAATATAGACACAAGTACAAAGAAACGATGTCATTACTGAACGCATGGCGTCATTCATTTGACTGAAGGACTCTTCTGCGTGTGGACAGCGAGAGAATAAGTTGACGCACAGCTCGTGTTCGTTTTCGTGATTGAACGCGTTGAAATAAATGATGTGTGAACTCGGCCTTAGACGTGTTTTACTTACCGTTCTAAAAAAAATTACTTTTTGTGCAGTGAAATGAAGAGAAAATATGCGTTAGGTGTTATGCCTATATATATATGGCTAGCAAAATTTTAACACGCGAATAGAAGCAAGCACTATTATTACAAATGGCACTATAATGTACTTCAATATAGTGCCATTCGTACATACAATAAAATTGACATGATTATGCCACTTTACCGATGGATATGAACTAGCGGACCAGTACCAACATGACTAAGTAGTGCTGTTCGTACAAACCTGGCAAGATTATGTCACACTGCAGAGAGGTCGCCTACCCAATGCTATTCCTACCTAAGTGGCAATGTTAGGCAACTGACCAGGAATATCTCCAGCAGGGGCGGCAGGCAGTTGCCGATGTTGTTGACGAGGTACCCCATGGACGACCCCAGGGCCCGTACGGACGTGGGGTACAGCTCTGAGGTCAGGATAGTCACCATCTGATGGGTTGTTAGTAAATTAGCTACTAGAATGGTTGGTTTATGTATAGTAAGTCTTCTAACGCAAAGTATGCGCTGATTAGAATGGGGTTGGCTAGTCTAGGACCAAGAAACGATAAGTGTGTCACCCCTAAAATATATAATTGGCGAAGAAAAAATTTTATTACGCAGATTACTAGGTTCAATTAGGTATTGCAAGGTAGAAGTACCTATTATGTAAGTAGTAAGATTAGGCGTGGTTAGGGTTTTTTCTTAATTTTTAAGGTTCCCGATACTAAGAGTTTAGGATAGAGTGAAAAAGGGTTGGGATATTATGGTTCAGGAAATGGGTAATCTAACTTATACGCACGCACATTACACATCAATCTTAGGCAGACCACACCCAGCACAGGCACCCGTAAACCTGCATTGCTTATAGGAGCAACACTATTAATAAAGTCCGAAAAAAGGAGGAGTGTGCATGTACTGGTTAACCTAGAGTGGTCTAACTTAACCACACAGAATGAAGCACGTTTAATATAAATTGGACTAACCATGGACCACACGATACCTTGATTTGGCAAATAAATCCTCGATAAAATTTGTTCCATTCAACATAAGGACTTGAAGCAAAAAAAAAACATTTCTTGGAGATGCAAGGAATGCAACTACTCAATTGCCGAACTAATCCTATTTCCGAACAAAGAGATATTATTTGATAGACTTGTGTAATAAACCTATCAAATAATAGCTGTTTGTTCGGAAATAGGGTTAGTTCGGAAATTGGGTAATTACCCTATTGGAAAGAAACACGCATGCGTGAGCACAGGCTAACGGTAAGTTGCAAAAAATTATTTCAGCCATTTGTGGGGATATTTTGCTGTCCAAAGCTTCAATTATTGTCTTTTACAGTTGACATATAACTAAAACTATCTGTTTCTTGCTGATAAACACATTTCTTGCATTACCGAGAACCGTTTACTTTTTGTTTGAGGTCGTTCTGTTGCCTAAAAAAAATTGTACAGAAATTTATCTATTTAAAATCAGCGTCATTTGCAAATTTCAGTGGACAGTCTATATGGACCAACCTGACTCGTGTGAGGCATCTTTAGTTGGACACCAAAATTAATCTTTGAAACTTGACTGGTTCGAAATTTCACGTAGGTGCGCTGGTTTCGCCCCGTCGAAATGAGTTTCAAGTATTGACCCTCTATCGGTTACCCTTGACACTTGCAGAAATTCAATCTTGCTTCGTAAATGGAGTGTTGCTTATATTACAAACAACACGTTCCTGAGAAGCAAAGCCTAAGTATCGGTCTGATGATTCGAACAAGTCAAGACTTCAAGGTTTAATTTCGCCGCCCATTCGAACGTGCCGTTAGTCTAACCTACCTTTAGACCAATCTGATTAAAAAAATGTAGCCTTACCAGTACCAATCCACCATTACCTTACTTCAGCCTAACTGAAATTAACCAAAGTAGTTTGAATTATTTCAGTTTAACCTACTCTAGCCAACGTCATAAGCCGAATAACAGTAAGACCGTACACATCACAACAATACACACCTCTGATCACACGGTTAGTATAATTCACCAGCAATACTCACCTGCGAAACTCCAACAAGAGCTGTGTAGGATGCCACCGAGAGTAGAATGAGTACACTCTCTGCAATACACACACATACACGAAACACAGTTAATTAGTTCATTTATACTGTACAATGAAACACTGCTGTCTAATCTATTCGCTTGCCTCTCCGTTCCGATCTGAAGGATCAGATAGAAGAAAATTCGGCTGCTGAATGACAAGAGGACACTTGTGGTAGAATTTTTTTTAATCGAAGGACTGAAGCAGTTCTACGTGGTAGCATAGATACGAGATTCAGTTCAACTGCGATTAATCTTTTTTATTCTATGTTTGTGACTCGCAAATTGAGAAAATCAACGAAGGAATAAGAAAAATAAAAAACATTCCTGAGACTAGAACCAAGAAGAGCGACAGAAATGGTGCTTCGTCGAAAAAAAATCTTCCATATTGTAATGACGGCATCGGCCACTAGTGATGGAAAGAAATGAGCAGGCAGACGATTAAAAAATGTAGTACATACCTCCATCAAGGAGGTTATGTTATTTTTGTCAGCATCTGGCACCAATATAACTGAAACAGGTATGGACGCATCTTCATGAAATTAACATGGATTGTTAGGTACGTTAGGAAGAACAAGTAATCAACGTTTGGTGAAGACCCGCTCAACCGTTGGAAAAGTTATTAATGGATCTTCATCAAATTTTACACGATATGTTAGGGATGCTGAGAGGAGTTAATGACCAAGTTTTTCTGACGATCTGTTTGTTCGGTTCTTTCTTTTTCTCTATGTTTGTTTAGTTACATTTTGTGTCAGAACATAGGTAGCTGTTATGAATATTAGGAGGTATAAATGAGCATTTTTGTTGTTGTTGTGATGATATGCTTTTCACTCTGCTGCGAGAACATAACTAAAAAGTTATGAATAGAACTAAAAAATATTATAGAAACTGCTGGGAATGTTAAGAAGTACAAAGGATCAAACTTTGGTGATCAAAAATGAATAATGGATTCAGGATCAAGCTCAGTTTTCTGTTGACATTGCATTGTATGCGCTTTCAGAGTGCTTCTTAAGATAGCTCTAATATGATTGTGCCTGCAGTTTCATGCGTACGTCCCTCCATCTATTCGTCTTTACGTTAAGCTTTCAGTATTAGGTAACGAATATTAGGCATCAGAGATTCGATCTCATGAAGGAACAATAAGAATCACTTTAAACCAGATGCTGCTCACAGCTCCTTGGAGGAAGTATAGGGGGAGACGACCTAAGCCCTCGGCAATGGGACATAATAGTTCGAGATGTTTCCCGGGTGGCTATCTGAAACTGCCTTCTAATGAGCTCAGTTACCACAGTCACTCTAAACATAAGAGACGCAACCGAATAGCCTCCGCCACATCAGCAGCTTATTCAGGCACGAACGAGTAAACGGAACCTGCTGAGCAAAAATTACTGTTCAGGAGGCACTATATGAAGGACACTGTAGGAGCATCGTAACTTAGATACCAAGTGCAAATTAGAAATTTTAGTGGCGTGAATAGTACTAGTATTTACAGCTTAGACAGTTGAAGAACAGCATGAGTTTACAGTTTTTAAAGCTTAAAGTAATATTAACATGCATCTACGCCACTCATATCGGTCAGCCAAGCCAGCCTGCACTATGAAAGTGGACCGCTGGTGAATGAAGCATAAGCTTCTTATGTCGTATCCCCTGTATTTCTTCCGAGCACAGGTCATACGATAGATTTGAAGTGTGACTTGGAATATAGTTTCATACGGCGTAGCTGAGATACGAGCTTGGAAGAAGAATGACGTTTTTGGTCAGTGGAATTCCCACAAGTTTCCAATAGTATCAGACTAATTCACAATAAGCTTTCTTATGTTGTGTTGATATCCATCCACATTCGACGTTTCTGCATTGAAGAAAGTGTTGTTTTGTATCCAGCATATCTTCCCATGCATTAATTAAAGGAACAAAATGCAGTTCCT
This sequence comes from Parhyale hawaiensis, assembly GCA_001587735.2. Lineage (NCBI taxonomy): Eukaryota > Metazoa > Arthropoda > Malacostraca > Amphipoda > Hyalidae > Parhyale > Parhyale hawaiensis. The sequence goes on along the minus strand of LQNS02278122.1, from coordinate 2,975,160 downwards.
AGCACACCGCAGCAGCCACGTGTTGTCAGATCACGGCAAGGCGTGCTCACCACTCACCGCCACCGTAGCCGTGCGCCCTCAGCACACCCAGGACCAACATGGCGACCCCGCAGAAGGCAGAGAGGATGCAACAGGTGGATCTTCGGCCCAAAGCATCTCCTAGAGGTGCCACCAGTAGGGATCCAGGCAGCTCCAAGATCCCAATGATCCCTAAGTAGAGGTACGGGGATCTGGGAACACGGAGGGAGTCGGTAGAGGAAAATTTCATTGGGACAAAATGAAATTCGACGCTCTAGCCCCGAATTATCATCACTGACTTTACTATAACCTGCTCCGGTCACTATCACTAAAGTTACCATCGCTTATTCCCACAGCAGTCGCTGATCGCTATCGCTTTAGTCGCCTCACCTATAACTAACAGTCCGATTATCATGTTACCTTACCCACAGTAATCACCTTCGTTTCCATGTTTCACTACCATTTTACTCTCCCTAACCTACATTAATCACTCTACTTCTATTTGCCCTATCACCTTATAATCTGTCCATTTTATCAAGGCAGTTTGGGCGAGGTCAAATTCCTCTACAGCGTTGCCAATTCTATGGGTATTTCCGAGATTATGTCCGGCCCATATTTTAGCCCCGCCCACTATCTGTATTAAGAGAAATATCAGAAATACCCACAGAATTGGCACCACAATAGAGGAATCTGACCACGACCGAACTGCCTTGATAAAATGGTCAGACTATAGAGACAATAATCTCTGCAAGCACTTTCAGTAATCACCCTAATGACAATAATAAAAATAGTCACTCTAATCACTGGTAATAATCATCTTCACAGACATTAATCACCATCATCGCAATAATCTCCTCAATTAATCGCCTCACTCACCTGTACTCAGCAGCTTGCAGCGGGAGACTCACGTACAACGCTCCCTCTATGAGCCACATGGTGAGTGTGACGAAGGTGATTACTCGCATCTCGTTGGTGCTCACCAGGGACCTCAGATGGGACCTCAGCCCTATGGCTGTGGGGCACTGGGTCCTACTTTGCCTCTGAAATGCCAGCATTGTATAGAAACCAACCATCAAACTTCTGCAAAATCATAAAAAAACTCTACGCATCGGGTCGAATGGGGACTCGAACCAGGAACCTCAGCTTACATCACCTATGATGCTGTATCACTAAGCCAACGCGGCATAAAAACAAAGCAAACAGACGCTGTTCGTTTTATCAGCTTCCCCAGCGTACAGGCTAGGGCACAGCCGATACGCTTAAGAGCAGGAGCTCATTAGCTTCCTTCAGCAGCCAATTAGAACCGAACGTACAACATTCACACTTTGTTAGTTGGTTGCTCGCTTGGTAAATTCGATAGACAGAACTATAGTCCTCCAGCTATTTGAAACTAAATCGAAAGGCAAGGCCATGTTAGGTGAAAGTTGAATTTGAGATTTCCTTTGCAGTTTTCAGATAGGAAAGACAAAAATTTCGTTGCAGTAATGATTTTTTGCTTTAATGTGAAGTAGGCCTGGGCCGCTAGCAAGTAATAACCTGATCAATCAACAGTAGTTGCATCTCTTATTACATTTGCCAGGCCGTGGTTCAACTATGTAGCTACCTTAGAGAAGTTGAACGGCCTTAGTTTTGCGGCAGTCACCATGTTGGAGTTCGGTACAAAGAGCATATTCCATTCTTTCATAATACTGCGTGCCCAGTTCGTGCTGCACGGACAACAGATGTGCATTATAATAACCTCCAGTGTCATTACCGGCTGATGAGGATCGATCTTCTTAGGAGATAGCTGAAATGTAATTTTAAGATCCCTACAGGGAAAATAGAAAAAATGCACGGAAACTCGCGTCACCGCACCTGCATCGGCTGCTTAATTTGTGCACTCTACAGAAGTTTCTGTTATGCGGTGCTATTGCCGGGCCATTGTTATTGTAAAATACTGTTATTAATGGTGTTATTGTACGGTTACTGGTATGGTAGGGTTACCGTTACTGCGTTTCTGTAGAGATCCTGCTATTGCGTTATTGCACGGCTACTGTTGTTGTACGGTTATTGTTACCGTGTTAGTG
>LQNS02278122.1:2923546-2944675 GCA_001587735.2 Parhyale hawaiensis | reverse complement strand
GATCTGCTGTAGTGCATGATGAAAAATAGTCAGGCCCGTAGAAATAATATGCCCACCTACAATGCATGACTTGATACGACTGTAATAGCATGTGTAGTGCAGCGTTCATAACTATCGTAGTGCATGGATATACCCTTAGCAACCACTATCGATCTGATAGTACCCACCGGGTTGCAAAAATTTGCGCCAAATACTGCTCCTCCACAAGGGTTAACTAGCTAGCTACACTAGATTCTTTACTAAGTTACCTTTTCTTGGGCTGTTAGAGTTAGTTTCCTTCCGGTCATTTACGTTACCGATATTGAAACGCGTTTGACACCACACAGATGACGCATATCCTACTATAGATATTCCCTAAAGCGCCTTTCTTTAACTATGCGTCTCACATCAAACCATGCCTTGTCTACCAAAAACTATACATTTTTTGACGTACTATTTTGGGTTGTGGGTCCCGATTCCCTTCCTACAGAATGCTAGTGAGAGTCACAAATCTCCTACAGCCTAGTTAGATATCCCTTAAAAGCCCGTTTTTTTTCTATACGTAACATCAATCCATGCGTCGCCTACGAAACTCTTCAATTTTACTCCTATGAGGAATATGGCTCGTAGGCCCCGATTCTCCACTTTCATCCCGCTGGTGAGGAGCGCATATCACTAACAACGTAGTTTGATGTTCCCTTAAAGCCAGTTTTTTACCATGCGTCTCATAGAAATCCACGCCTTGCCTGCGAATAAAGAGCGGCACTTTATTCCTCGGTCTAATTTAAGCGGTGGGTGCCGATTTCTCACCCACAGCCCGCTGGCGAGAGCCACATCCCCCTGATGCTGTACAGCGCCCTGTGTGTCGCTAACGCCCTCCTCGCCCTCTGCCTGCCGGACACCAACACCCGGCGGCTGTACGACACTGTGGAGGAGCTGGTGGAGGAGGAGCGGCTCAGGAGGTTCAGCGCTAAACTTGTATGATGAAGGATTAATTAACCGCGCAATTGAAGCTTGACTCTGAAGTTCCTTGATAAATATTTACGTATCCGTAGAACTGGGACTAAATAGGTTGTGAATACTCTAAAGATATATGATAAGGGTTTACTTAACCGTAGAATAGGGGCTCAAGAGGTTATGCTCTGATGTTGTATGGTAAAGGCTAAAGGCCTGATCGTCTGGGACCACCAAATAGATTATTGGAAACCAGTTTCAGCTTGGAATTTGGGCAGTTTAAGCTTTGACTAAACGAAAATAATTTTAGCTCATTTCGATCACGTAATAGTGTACTAGTAAACAACCAGATTCAACATGCGTATCGAGGTGACAGCAAAACTTATTAAATCGACAATAATTGACATTGTTAACCAACGAAGTACAGTAACGTACAAGATGCTGCCGATGATTTAATTTATATAAGCAAGTCAATTATTTCTGCCAGGCATCAGATGGCGAGTACTCACGTATATATACCCCTAGAGAAATAGTAAAGAAAGTTACTTCGGCCTCTCAGAAGTCGTTCAGTTGCAACGCTGTAACGCACTTGTCACTTAATATTTACGAATGAACACTTCACAGCAGCTGTTTTTGATAACGATGAGCATCAGAGCTCAAGTGTGTTTCAGTCCAACGATCTCTACGCACTCCCCCTCCCCCCCCCCCCAGATTAGAATTTTTGCCAACTTTCGCGAACAAAAACTTGGTAGTTCCTGTTTAAGAAGCGCAGAGTTCAGGCGAAACGAATGAACTTCAAAGTACTTTAACGAAAACCAGTTGTATATCACCATCTCGTCGTGGCCAAATGATGACATCCTTAGACTTAACCATGGAATGTGCCTCAAAAGGTTCAACTCCAAAGTTGATTGATAAAGGTTACTTAACCGCGAAAAGAGAAGCTCAAAAGGTTCATTTGATAAAGGCTTACTTAACCGTTTAATAGGAACTTAATAGGTTCAAATCTAAAGTTAGTTGATAAAGGTTTACTTAACCGCGGAATATATAGGGGCTCAAGACGTTGTTCTCTAAAGTTAGTTGATAAAGGTTTACTTAACCGCGGAATATATAGGGGCTCAAGACGTTGTTCTCTAAAGTTAGTTGATAAAGGTTTACTTAACCGCGGAATAGAGGTTAAAGCTTAAGCTAAAGTTATGTGATAAATACTAAATTAACAGTGAAAAACGAGTTGGTAGCAGAGGAGGTTCAGGGCCAAGGTTGTTTGGCAGGGACCTAGGAAGACATTTACATTGATATTAAGGAAAAAAATGCATTTATGTAGATCTAAGCTACTGAATCACAGGCCAGTTCATAAATCAAGTTCTCGTCACTCTTGCCAAGAGTGGGGGTGGAGTATGGCTGTTTGCTCCCAAACCTTGGCTGTTCTCTGAACAGCCCCGAACCGTAATTTTGCATTTGAAGAAGACAAACCCAAACTCTCGGAGGTTACACGCAACACCGGAGCCCAGCGGGGTGGCAGGAGCTCCGTAAAATTCACACGCCCTATCATTCTATTAAAGGCACAAATTTTATATAACGTGGTAGAAATTTCGTTATTAATAATAATTGAGACTACGCCCATACATCTTCAATCCTAAATCCATCCCTGCCTCAGCACTGGCTCAGTTAAACCTTGTTTACACTGTGCATGGTTTTCACGCGGCATGAATGTATTTTTTTGGAGAATTTTTCACATTCATGGGTATTTATTTTAACTTGTAGAATTTTGTGGTTCATTTCTCCGTTTCAGTTTTGGTTGGCTGTAGACATTCCACATTCCACAACGATCACATTCCCAACTAATGAGCGGATTTTCAGCTCTCAAGTCATCACAATCATACAGTGAAAGTCAATGTCCCGTAGAAAGTATTCAAGTTGAACGACGTCTCAACTGAACGTTCATGCATAAAGCCCGGTGTCCACGTAACAACTTTCATTGCCGCCAGCCTTCTAGAGCCAACTCAACTAATCCGACTGCGTAATCGTGGCCGTGACGTCAGCGCGCGGCGTCTATGAACATCGTGCTCTAATTCTTAAAATATATATATTTTTGTACATATACTGCTGATATTTAGGAGCGACAGTTTAAACTTCACCTTTGCTGCTTGCCATGGTGTCAAAATTACAGTAGAGACTGAGATGTTTGACAATTTTTATACAGTTAGTTTTGCGCAAGCTGAAGCCGTGCCGCGGCTACGTAAACGGATTAGTTGAGTTGGCTTTTGGCTGCTGGTGGTAACGAAAGTTGTTACGTGGGCATCAGGCTTAAGTTGAGCATACGATTGTAAAGTGAAGACCCATCATAAGAGGCATCTTTTTTTTTAGTTGTCAAACTGTTGCGCAGAGCATCATTCCGAGCCACGCAATTGGAATACCACAGAGAGGCAAATCGTTTCATCCTCTGATTAAGTGTAGGAGAACAGAGCGTGTTGCGCTACAAAAATTGCATGGTTAAAAGTGCATGTTGCGCAACATGAGTTGCATCCTGTAAACGCCGGTCATTCGCGACGTCACTACTGGCCTCCCTAAGCCACCAGGGATTCCGCCAGCGATGTCACGACACGCGTTCCCTAACGGTATTCTTGGCCTCCCCAGGAATTAAAAACGTCAGGTATCTTTTAGCACCGCCAAATATTCTGTAAAAATTCCCCCCCCCCCCTCGAACAATCGTGGTCTTTCGGCATCAGCGTACGCTCTCTTATATATCATACATACCAAACTACATATGTACTCCGAGTCTTACTAGCATAGAAGCAATAATCACTTGAAAGTTTTTAATAAAGCATATATATTTTTCTTAGATAACTATTATTTGCTCCTCCTTTGAAAGTACAGTGAGGGCTCCGTGTACTCTATGCGAGTTGCAGAATTTTATGATAGACAAGGTGGTAAGTTTCGTTCCCCTGCACGAAATCACAAAGTTATACCTTAGGCATTCCACACACTAGCAAGCCGGCTACCATTTTTTGATAGAAAACTGCTTTATGGATACTAATGCTATGTGATGAGAAGGTGAGAATAATCTAATACTAAGAATGACCGTCGTGTGTTTATATATATATTTATTTATTTACTTATATGTTTGGTGTCACGCTCTTAACAAAAAAGATAGCCGGAATTTAGCCCAGGTTGGAGGCTCTGGTCGTTCTTTCAAGCTCCATTGAAAGTGATAGGCAGAAAATAGGCCTGGTTGCAGAAGATGGCCAGCGTATCTTTAAGCAGGGACAGTTGAAATTACAACAATGAAGACATCGCAGGCTTAGTCTGATTTGTACGAGTATTAGCTTCTCCATACATCGAATCTACTGCAAAGTATAGGGCGACCTTATGTCTGAGTGCACTTCTTGCATTGTCGAAGTTGAAATCGTAGCACTGAAGATATCTGAAGCTTCCGTCGGCACTCTCATGCATCTTGATTTGTAGTTTTTTCCCACAGATGATTTCGTTGCATGAGTTATTCTTCCCACTTTCAAGCAATTGTCAACGGAACCGACGAAACATAATTTTTCACGGGGAGTAGACAATTATTTCTTCTAGCTTACTGTTTTCCTCTGACGAAACAGTTTTTTTCTTCATAGGTCAAAATTTGAGCACCTCAAACGAAACAGATATTTGAGGTGGAAAGACAGTATCAACGGTATCTTTGCTACGGAGCGAGCACATTGTATATAAGCTGCCATTTTGTTAAAGTTTGTTGGAGTGTTTTACTCATGTTACTTCTGCGTGTCAATATAGAAGCACTAAGGATGGCAGCACGACTAGGGATCAATGAAGAAAATAAAAAAGCAAGTAAGAGAAGAGGAGATTCCGCACCGGCCTAGAGGCATTAGGCAAACGTATAGATTATTGGATTATTGCGTGAATTTTTCACGCACGGGTCCACTAGTATAAAATAAATCCCCTTGACGAGCCAAGCTATTAGTGTCAGTCACAAATTAACAACAAACTACTATAGCTAAATAATTCCCAGCTGTGTGGTATCTACATATAAAATAAATGAAGTGAAAGAATAAGCCCTTCATGGCTAAAGTAATAAAAGGAGATTTATTTCAGTCTCCATAGAGCTCTTGTCTGTACGCGCTAGGAACACCTTTACACATTCTGTTCACAGTAGGTAAGTGTAGTGCATGCTAGTAGTATTCTCGAGAGAGGTTGATTCAGAGGTAATCTTATTTTCAGGATAAAAAGAAGCACCAACGTGATCACAAACATAATTAAAAACCAGACGTTTCGGATTATTAATAATCCATCATCAGTGTTCTGAAAATGACAAAATTCGGATTATATATAAAAGATGGTTTCGACATAAGAATTACAAAAACAAATTTATCAAAGGTCCCAAACCGTTAAAAATCTATGAAATTATGGAGAGCCTGAGAGCTGATGCGCACTCGTTTAGCTCAGGCCGTCGTTGAAAAATGTACAGCGATTTTAAAATGCGGAGGTCAGCCGTGGTTTGGGTCGTGTCTAAAATAGAAAAATTATTGCTCTTAAAACATGGTCAATATTTATACAATGGTCACGGATGGAAGATTTAGAGAGATTTGATAAAAGTTAACTAGTTCGAAAAGAAGTTCCTATGTGTTGGGCGCACCTCACAAACAACTGAAGAGCAGTGCTCCCAATGTACGATCGCTCGCAGTAGTAATACTAATAATTATACAGTACACCAGTGAGGAGCGCACCAACGTATCGGATAGCCTAATTCTCTTCGATTAAAAAATGAGCCTACTTTAAAATTAGTTTTAAAATATGTTCATGGATCAAGGTTGGGAAAATACTTGTGTATTTTTGTGACTAGTTTTTGCTTCATTTTTCTGTCTGTTTCTCGATGAATGGCGATTGCAAGTATAACCGTAATTTGCATACTGTGAGGAGGTTAGGCTTCTTATGAAATTTGCTGTTTAGAAAGTACTTTAATTTTTTGTTAAACAAATATAACGGGAAGTTATTCATCTTAAAAAATTAAGCAAAAAATCAGTCGCTAGGTGAAACAGTGCAAATGTTGAGGACATTTCATATGCTCTATTGAGGAGGGTTGTTACTATAGAACAATGAAAACGGAACAGCAGGTAAAACTGTCGTATTTAGATGTCAATGAATTTTCAACCTCTGTTTTAAGGAAACCGACTTTTACCAGCCTTGGAAAATTTTTTTTTAACAACATTTACTTCCTTCTCAATAGAGTATATGAAATATCCTCAATATTTGCACAGTTTCACCTAGCGACTGATTTTTTGCAAAAAATTTTAAGATGAATAATATCCCGTTATATTTGTTTGACAAAAAATTAAAGTATTTTCTAAACAGCAAATTTCATAAGAAGCCTAACCTCCTCACTGTATGCAAATTACGGTTATACTTGCAATTGCCATTCATCGGGTTCCCAACAGAAAAAAAAATTAAGCAAGAAATAATCACAAAAAATACACAAGTAGTTTCCCCACCTTGATCCATGAAAACATTTTAAAAATATATTTAAAGTGGGCTCATTTTTTAATCGAAGAGAAGTAGGCTATCCGGTGTGTTGGTGCACTCTTCGGTGGTGTATAATTATAAGTGTGACCGCTGCGAGCGATCGTACATTGGGAGCACTGCTCGACAGTTGTTTGTGAGGTGCGCCCAACACAGAGGAACTTCTGTTCGAACTGGTCAACTTTTAACAAAACCTTTAAAATCTTCCATCCGTGACCATTGTATTAATAGTGACCATGGTTTTAGGAGCAATAATTTTTCTATTTTAGACACGACCCAAACCACGGCTGACCTCCGCATTTTAGAATCGTTGTGTATTTTTCAACGTAGGCCTAAGCTAAACGAGTGCGCATCAGCTGTAAAGCTCTCCATCATTTCATAGATTTTAAACGGTTAGGGACCTTTGATAGATTCATTTTTTGTTTTTCTTATGTCGTAACCACGTTTTATAATCCGAATTGTGTCATTTTCAGAAAACTGATGATGGATTTTTAATAATCCGAAACGTTTGATTTTTAATAATATTTGTGATCAAGTTGGTGCTTCCTTTTATCCATGCTACTAGTATCATTGTAGAAGTAGCGATAGCAACAGTGGAAGTAATTAGAGTGCTACTTGTGATCGCCCTAACAGAGTATGTTTCTACCCCCATAAGCTGTTATATGATCCCAGCTTATGGGCCGTCAAGGTTTGCATGATGGTCAATATCAGTTCATTTGGCTCACTTCCGTCAAAGTAATGTAATTCATAAATCACACTGTGCTTGACGGCCCCCACACTTTGTTTGGTAGCTCACTCCTCGCAAGTAGGTCTTAGACGATAAAATCTTTTCCGATCAACATAGTGACCTCAAACAAAAATAAACTGTTTTTGGTAACGCGATGACGGCATCTATCTGCAAAAAATATACATACATGAGTTTGGCACTTGGTGAAAGGCATAATTCATTTCGACCAATTTCACGTCAATCTGGTTTGCCAAAATTCCATTTTCATTGACCACGGTGGAGCTGGAGCTACAAATTTGATAAACAGATTTGGATTAGTTTAGATGGGCGACAGTAGACGAACCATCAGGCCCATTCTCAAAAAGATACCGACACATACGCCTCGGCGCTCTATGAACTATTGCCATTATGTTAGAAAGAAATAGAAGACTCAGAAAGAGAGAAGAAAAAAAAAAGGGAAAAATCTCGGTCAAGAGACGATCACGCAAGCACGTGAGCATGATCAAAAGCCGCTAAAAAGCGAGCTAAGAGCGACGTCTATCTCTGATCTCTGTAGTCGGAGCGGATAATAGATGGATCAAGGTGGCCTCGGTAGCTTCAAGAGGGGTTCAATGGTTTTGCTGACGACCGATGTATTAATTGGTCGATAGTTGCTGGGGCATTTCTTATCCCCCTTCTTATGTATCGGTATTACATTAGCTAGTTTCCAATCCTGCGGAACTTTTCCCGTTCTCAGAGACCGATTAAATATTTCGAGCAGTGGCTTCACGATGACTGAAGCCATTTCCCGTAGTACGCGGGGAGTAAGATTATTTGGGCCCTTGGATTTATGCACATTAAGGTGGTTCAGTTCTTGAAGGATCTCGATCTCTGTGAAAACACATGTGTTTATGGGAGCAACTTGCATCGGTGCTGGTTCAGGAATATTCGTGACATTTTCAGTAGTAAATACAGAGGTGACATAATCGTTCAAGGTGGTGGCTTTGTCTCTTAGGTCATTGGTGATTCCACCGTCAGTTCTGTTGAGAGGCCCTTTGGTTTCTTTTTTGAGACGTCTTTTATTTACATATTTATAGAATGCCTTTGGATTGCGTTTTGCCATATCGGCTACGGAAACTTCTTTTTCCCTTTTAGTAGTCATGATTATTCTCTTTACATCTCGACATGCCCTTATGTGACTGAACGTGTTTTCTTCTGTTGATTCATCCAGAGGGAACCATTACTGATACGAACTCATTTAATTGGGATGTGTCGTGCAGCTGCTCTCAGGATGCTCGTCTTCAAAATATGTGAACAATGTTCAATACTGGCGTCTCTCATTGGAGTGTCGAAATCAATTGTTCCTATTGCAGTTGCCATTTCTAGAAAATTTGCTTTCCGGTAGTCTGGCAGCTGGAGACGATCCGCATTTGGTGGAGAATTCGTTGTTAGTTTTAAGAGTAAATTCAATCATGTTGTTGTTTCCAACCCGGTCTAGGATGACAAAGTCAACAATCTCACAATCAGGTGTGGAGAATACCATATCTAGACTATTGCCGTATCTCGTTGGTTCATTGACGTGCTGGGTCAGGTGGTTGTTGTTGCGGTGTTCGAGCAGTTTACTGCCTGGTGCTGGGCTGCACAAGGTACTCCAATCAATTTAGGGGAGATTGATATCTCCCATTAGAATTGTTTCATTCTGGGTATTGAATGCATTTTCAATTTTGTTGTAAAGTGCTGTATCAGTTTCGGCGGTACTGCCAGGGCTCCTATAGGCGAGCATATTGTTCACCGGCAGTCGAATGCCGAGACGAGCAAGGGTAGTAATAAATTCACATTCTTTGGTTACTGCGAAACCTTTACAGAGGGGATTGAAGCGTTCTTTGATGTATAGGATTGACCCCCCTTCTCTGCCAGTTTCGGTAGGTCGATCTATATTGATCAATTTGTCGCCTTTCAATGCAACTTCTGCTTCAAGATTCTTGTTTGAAAGGTTGATCCATGTCTCATTGAATGCAATAACATCATACGCAAGAGTGTCTGCTATTGCTTGCAGTTCATTCATCTTGTTTGTTATGCTCTGAATGTTGCGAAATAAAAATTTGAAGCTAGTTTTTGCATTGATTCTCCGAGTCAGTGGTACGTTTGAAGTGTCCGATTGCTGGAAAAAATTAGGGTTGTAATATCAGCACGATTATTGTCAGAAGCAGCTTGAGCGCCTTTCTGTAGTTGAGCAATGGAAGCGTTTCTTATTTCGGCTTGGCAGTTGTCAGATTGTTTTACGTCCGCAGCTACTTGGCGGACAATAGGTCGTTTCCCGTCATGTTAGCCTTGCTTCTCGTTGTTCTGGTGTGTGGTGGCTGACAAGAGTTCGTCTTTGGCGGAGCGTTCCTAGCACCTGTTTTTCGGGTACTGCAATTCCCTACATGCGTTGGTATGCTTGAGGTTCTTGGGATTCTACCACACTGTTTCGCTACAGGTATCTGAAAGTTTGTATTTTCTTTGGAGACGCTAGCGGAACTCCCGCGTTCAATTTTGGATGAACCAAGGTCTGTTTGGCGGGCGTTGGTAGGTTGTTGTACATCAATGCCTTCAGACATATTGTGGTTCATCGATACGAGGGTAGAAACTATGGATGGTAGGAGAGATAGAGGACTCGGGCGTGACATCTGCACTGATGCGTCCGGAGTAGGAGTAATTTCCTCCTCATCCGTGAGAAGTGTGCTGCTAACAACTCTGTCCTCATTTCCCATAGGATCCTCAGTCTTTGCACCACTAGGGGATGAGATCTGAGGATTACAAGGGATGGCCGAAGGGATATTGGGAGCCGTTTGCTCCATTGCTGGCAAATCGGTCGGGAGAGCGTGAAAGGGAGCTGGGTGGCGAGGTTGCCCATTACTGGCCATACGTCTTGTGCGCAAGCCACTTTCCAAAGCAGCGGTACCTGAAGCCGCAGCTTCGAGCAGCATTTCTCTGAGGACTTGGTGTCCAGCGCTACTCAAGTTAACCTCATCAGGTAAAAATAGTCTCCGATCGTTTTCAAACGAGGGAAATGAGTCGACAAATTTGAGCTTATTGTCCTCTGTCTCTTTTTCCATTCTCCTGTTGATGTTGTGAATCCTAGAGTCTAGGCGATTACCAGCCCTAATACGGGGCAGAATACTTGTCAGAGTGACATGGTCAGATTTCTGTTTGGCCGTGGCATTGAGGTCTTTAATGCGCTGAAGCTGAGTTTCGGTATAAATTTGCAGATCATTCGTTCTGACATGGATAATGACGTGATCCATTTTTTTTTTGCAACGGAAGTCCTTCAAGATAACAGTAATATCAGAAGTGAGAACTTGATGTCTGCAGATGATATTTCCATCCCCACAGCCCCTTTTAAAGGCATGATACTGCCCCTTGATTATTTTATCTCCCATAAGACATGTTTTTATCGTTTGCTGACCAATAATTGGAGCAGGATTGCATTCCCTTTCGTGGTATGGAGGCTGAACAGAAGTCTCTGACTTCGAGTGATCGCGTGACTGGGGTGACCCGCGCTGCTGCTCCTCGCTCAAAAGTTTGACTTTGGAACGAATAGATGTTGATACATTATCGTCACTTTTGTTGAAAGGAGCAAATCTATTTTTCATTTCTCTATGATTTGTCTGTTGTTTCAAAATTGCGCTAGTCGATCTCCGCTGACGCTTGTTACGCATGACGGTTTTCCACGGGGAGGGTGATAACCACAAGCGGGTTTCACGGGTAACCTTTTCCCCACTTTCCTTCCCTACGCTGCAGATCACTTATCAGTTTCTCTATCTCAGGATTAAGAGCCTGTATCTCACAGCAGAAATACATGATTCTAACTCCACTCCTTCCTAATAAAAGAACTCTAGTGGGAATTCAGATGGCATTCGGGGCACTCTCTCATTTTGCAGGCCTGTACTACCGGCAGAGAGGCCATGAAAGGTAAAGAGGATAGGAGAAAAAAATGGAAATGAAACAGGTACTCGGTACCGGGAATTCCAGACGGGGGCATCAATGTATAAACGTCACGCTTGCCCCATTGATAATGTCGTTACTGCATCTATGGGCTCAAATTCAAGTGAAATCCTGTCGGACAGCTTACACTAGATTAATGAACTTTGTTTACAAGTTTTCTTATGTAAAGTAACACCGTATGCTTACATCGCAAATATATGCTTAGCTGAAGAGCGTACATAAGAGCATGGAAGGAAGTTATGATACAAACACAAAGAAAAAATCTTAACGTGTTATCCTGCACCCAAGCGATTCCTATGATGCAAGTAAAACGAAATCAAATAAGACTACCTAGATACAGCTATAGCAGGCTACAAATAAGAATACCTAGATATAGCTATAGCAAGTTACAACGTATTAAAGGAAAAGAAACCTACATGCAAGAAAAGACAATTTGATAAGGAGTAAAAAATTATGCCTTGCTCGCAAGTTACAGTACAAAACATAAAAACTGAAAATAATATGTACCTTATTACTTTACACCCTACATGAATGTTCCTAAGGAAAAAAAGACATGAAAAACAGCTTTTATTTTTTGTGTAGAGCAAAAAACTAGGCATTATAAAAATGTAGTAAATAATGAATAAAATAAAGATAAAAAAGTAAAAAAATAAGATAAGTCTTAAAAAGAGTCAAGACTACACTGTAAAACGTTTCAGAAGTCTTTTCAGGAGTAGAAAAATAAGAATTAAGTGAACGCAATGGTGCCATGTTGTATTAATTATACGAAAAGAATTTAGAGAAGTTCAAAACTAAGATTACTACGAACTCCGGAGTGTTACTTTGTTTCGCCTCACGCCGCTAGGATAGGTATTCAGGTAAGCATTTAGTGAAAAACTAGGGCCCTTCTGTAATTTTTCTTAATTTTCGGTAAAGTTTGAAGTTATTCATCGATCGTTCAGCATTTTCGACGAGTATCGTATTATTGGTTGTTTGTATTTCTTGTGACATCCGTGATTGAGATAATTCTTGAACTTATCATTAAATCGAACGGCGGTCAATGGCTCCGAGCTATTCCTTTTGGTAACGTTATAGAAATTAACCAATTAGCATATGCTTCAAGTTTTTTATTTCACGTCTGTTAAATAATAATAATAATCTTCCCATGAAAATTCGAAACATAAGAAGTTGGAGATTAAATAGTCGCTAGTGTGACTCCTTATCTCTTGAAAAATTTGAAAATTTTTGGAGCGTTCTTGAAAAAAAGGTGCAAGCTATTTGAAAAGAAAAAAAAATGAGTTGAGATGGAAGCATACAGTTTTAATTTCACACATATAGTTGGGTAAACATATGGCCACTAGGGGAGTTCAGGAGTCATACTAGCCACGTTGGTGAGGATCATGCAACTAGATGAGGAGGAATATTTATAAAATACAAAAGAAAAAAATTAGTGACTCAGGTTTAGCGTCTTCTAAGTATGACCACAAAATCCAACCAGCAAAACACTACGTGACGGAGAAAATATGTAGCGGCAGCACTCGTGAGCAATGAATCTAATACTAAGAATGACCGTCGTGTGTTTATATATTTATATGTTTGGTGTCACGCTCTTAACGAAATAGATAGGCGGAATTTAGTCCAGGTTGGAGACTCTGGTTGTCCTCTCAAGCTCCATTGAAAGTGATGGGCAGAAAATAGGCCGGGTTGCAGAAGATGGCAAACGTATCTTAAGCAGGGATAGTTGATATTCCAACAATGAAGACATCGCAGGCTTAGTTTAATTTGTACGAGTATTAGCTTCTCCATACATCGAATCTACGGCAAAGTAAAGGGCGACCTTATGTCTGAATCGTAGCACTGAAGATATCTGAAGCTTCCGTTGGCACTCTCATGCTTCTTGATTCGTAGTTTCTCCCCACAGATAATTTCGTTGCATGAGCTATTCTTCCCATTTTGATACAATTGTCAACGAAACCGACGAAACATAAGTTTTCACGAGCAGTAGACAATTATTTCTTCTAGCTTTCTGTTTTCCTCTGACGAAGCAGTTTTCTCTTCATTGGTCAAAATTTGAGCACCTCAAATGAAACAGATATTTGAGGTGGAAAGACGGTATCAACGGTATCTTTGCTACGGAGCGAACACATTGTATATAAGCTGGTATTTTGTTTAAGTTTGTTGAAGTGTTTTACTCAAGATGTTACTTCTGCCTGTCTATATCGAAGCCGTAAGGATGACAGCACGAAAAAGGATCAATGAAGAAAAGAAGAAAATTAAGAAGCAAATAAGAGAAGAGGAGATTCCGCACCGGCCTAGAGGCATTAGGCAAACGTATAGGTTATTGCGTGAATTTTTCCCGCACGGGTCCACTAGTAAGAATATAATCGAATACATTTGAGCACTACATTTGTATAGGTATATGCACTGTACAGTCAGATGTCGTTGATTATTTTTTTTCGTAGGGAAGTAACGGTCGGTGGTGATGATTCCAGCACTGGTGATGGAGAGGTGACAGGGCTGGTGGGGTTTCCACTGGCTGTGGGGGACGGCGAGGTGAGGTGTGCCAGCCAATGCATTGGCCACTATCGGTGCAAAGAGATGGTGAATTTGCACCGCAAACAGTTTGCTTTGTGCTTAAGGTCCCTACGTTAAAAAACTTTATTTCTTAAGTTTCTTCTATAACTCATTTAGTGGGCAGTCGTCATGCATAGTGTGGCTATGACTGTCTTGATACTTAAAGTTTCAGTTGTTTATATCCAATCCCCTAACCCCAGTTTTGGGTAGAGCTTAAGCTGTTTATCACAGACGGTCGTAAAGTCAATCTCAAAAGCAGAGCTGACTTTTCCACTGCTGTCTCAAGCGTAAACACTTTGGAGTTACAAGCTACGCTACGACTTTTTAAGACGAGCAAAGGTTAAGCATCCTAGTTTTTTTTTTTTTTCATTATCCTGCCTACCTGACTGCGGCCTACGCTGTTTTTTTTTTCTCTCTTTCTTTGATATACAGTCATCGATCATCGCAGTGCGCCAATGCTATATATATTTTTCCTTAGAATGCCTTTCCTTTTCCAATCGACAAAGGAATAGGAAGTGTTTTCTACAAGTTTGAGAACTGAGCTTCTCTCCCCGAATTAATCCTCGTAAGAATTTCCTTGCACTTGGGGAAGTCTACACAAACATCAATGGTTGTAACATCTTACAGTGACGTCGATGGAAGTCATAGGAAAAGAAAACCTCTCAACGATATCGCTTTCAAGGAATAATATCTTTATTTTTTTTCTGTATTTCTCACCGCTACTCTTCGGGCCCAAACCTAGTAAGATGAAAACAATACGTCATCACGTGACCAAACTAAAGCCATGCGTGACATCACAGCCACTCACGCTTTGTCAGGTCTTTGGTGGCTTCTAGCGTCTCGCTTGGCTTTGTTTTAGTTGCTTAAATGTACACTCTTCTTTATGTTGTTCTCATTAAGTGCCATTACGCTTCATCAAGCCTCCCACCGCAAGAAGAGTCAACTACTCCAATTGCCTGTGACATCTTGCTTGGCTTTGTTTTGGTCACGTAAGTATTGACTCTTTTTCTATTCATTTTAGGATTCAATATCATTTACGCTGTCACTTGCCAGCTAATCAGTTAAGTCGGCGTCTTTGCTCGTCTGCCTCTGTTCGTCCATTGGTATTTGGAGCTAACGTCATTTCTGAGGAGAATCTTATGTTCTAAGCCAGCCAATGGTAGAGCTTCATTGCCACTGCGCCCATGACGTCACTTCAGTATATAACAAGCCGTGGTCTTGAGTGGATGCACGCTCCATGCTATAGGATCCCGTGGGGAATCTTAGTGCCGCCATTGTGGCCTTCCTATTACGGTGCATTGATCAATGGTAAAGGTAAAACTGTGGGGTTCACAAACCCAACTGAGGAAACCACATGCACTGGTTCGTGCTGCAAATGACTGCCTGCTAGGGCCAGAGGAATGCACGACTACAGTCAACCGCAGACTGTCAGAGCAGTGACAACGCTGACGTTGTTATTTCGAGCGTCAAGCCTCCCTGGTTGGGAACGAACATCTAGCCCCGAGACAGCGTTTTCTATTACCTAATTACCGAGACTCGTTTACCGTTACCATCTCTTTCTTCACAATGCCATTATACTAATCCCAGACAACGTGACGTCAAGTGTTTTCTTTTTAAGTTTGACTGCTCAAGAGAGATCTCTTATTATCACAAGCCTGGTAGTTAAGATTGTAGTGTTCTTCTGGTTCATTGAGATGCATCGAGGTGCATGCATTGCTTGCCAATTTCTCGTGCCTTGAATCAATTTAAAAAATCCAGCCGTTGTAATCATACATCTCTGACAGAGACCGATGTGTATATGTTTGTTCATTTGTTAGTTGCTTTATTTACCTAATATCATGACACACTTATGCCGGTGCCTCAAAATTCAGTTTGCTCGCTGAGCCTGACGAGCGGGAGTTAAATCCGCCCGTCGTTTATGCTACCGTATCTATGCTACCGAGTTTTACTGTACAGTACATCGAGACGACGTGCGAGATGCAAATCTGCGCATCAAGCTGGGCGTATGATTACAGTGAGGCTAAGGCAACAAAACCATCTGCAATAGTCCGCATAGTTATGGCAAGTCTAACCGTATCTTGGATATAGCGGAGGCACGGGACATTTATTATCGTAGTTGACGGCCAGTGTAAAGTATATTACGCTCTGTGTACTTCTCGTACGCTCGTGAAAAACGCAAATGATCTGTTGCATCGACGTGGAGCTAGAGTCTCACGGAAACCCACTGCCCACAGTAGAGCACAGCCTCCACGACAGTAGTATGAGAGACATTAAACCCAAGGAGCTTCTAATGGGAGGAGCAAGCCCAAACACTCTCTGGGCGAGTAAACACATGGCTTTGTCACGTGATCGAAGCTGGCGTTTGGAGTCCTTTAAGTGGCTGAAGTGGCAGTGGTCAGCACATATAATTAAGGAAGATACAGAGAGGCAGTTCTTCAATATTTCTGCAAGCCAATCGTGTCTGAAGATTTATATCCCAGTGCTCACCCTATTACTTTCATCATCAGATGGTATACAGGATACAAGTTTCCTTCACATACTTCCATCCGCTCGGAATTTCGTCGATGGTTAATGGCTATAAAAATTTGAGTTCAGGACTCCTTCCAATATAGGCTGCGTGAGGCAATGCCGCTCTCCGATTGGATAAGCCGCTCAGCCAGTTTAAGGGAAAAGTTTACTCGCAACGCTCCCGTAGGATAAATAGAGAGGGGGCGCTCCTCTCTATTAGAGCCTCTTGATTAAACCCCAAGTAGATATTTCTCGCCACACGCAGACTTGGACTGTTGCCATCGTAGCATCGCTTTTCCCTCTCTATAGCGGACTTCACTATAAGCGACACCCATCTCTTCTGATGTTTGCAATGGAAGACCAAGCAGGCGGGCGCACCGCATCTTCCGTAGCAACATCACCACCACCACCACGTAAGGAGTTTTGATAAGAAGGACTTAACAGCAGCTGCGGAGATCTGAAGCTGATCTTTCCGGCAGGGCTAAAGTCTGGCTGGCGCGATGATTGGTTGCTGGAACGGCTGTAAGCCTCTTGTTGGAGGGAACTGAGGGCTGAGAGCCTGTGATTGGGGGGAAGGGAGCAGCCATCGAAGAACAAAGAACTTCCCTGGCCAGTACAGCGAAATGGGGCTGTGCTCCTTCCTTCTATCTAACCTCCTTGCAGCCATGGGCACGAATTATGTAGGCGGTAATGCGCTGCGCGATTCGCGTGTCCCATCCTAGCACCCAATGTCTGTTCAGGAGAGAAGGGGGATACTTAGTGCCTATTAGATAATTGCTGCATGAAGCTGAGTGTTATTGAGGGCCATGGGCTTCCCCGATAGCTCTAGAGTAGTTATCTCAATGCTCTAGGGTTGAGAACTTCACGCATTACGTACCACCCTAAAAATCCAAATGACACAGAATGCGAAATTCGCCTTTAGGCTAGTCCAAGGAGCTTCAATGGGAGGAGTACGCGCAAGGCTTCCCTGGGCGAGTAAGCACATGGCTTTGTCACGTGACTCAAGCTGGCGTTTGCAGTTCTTAAACTGGCTGAAGTGGCAGTGGTAAGCACATATAATTAAGGAAGATACAGACAGGCAGTTCCTCAAATAACAGGGTGAGCACCCTGTTATTTTCATCATCAGATGGTATACAGGATACAAGTTTTCTTTACATACTTCCATCCGCTCGGAATTTCGTCGATGGTTAATGACTATAAAAATTTGAGCTCAGGACTCCTTTCTATATATACTGTGTGAGGCAATGCCGCTCTCCGAGTGGATAAGCCGCTCAGCCAGTTTAAGGGAAAAGCTTACTCGCAACGCTCCCGTAGGATAAATAGATAATGTGCACTCCTCTCAAGGAGCTTCTATAGAGAAGGAGGGAGCCCTGCGGCCCAAATACAGATTCGCCAGTGAGTCAACCAGATCCCTTATGGCTGTGAGATCTCATTGGTGGATGTCACGGGGAGCAGCGCGTTTCACGAGGGAGCAGCAGACAAACCGAGAAACTCATATGCGATTGGTGCATACGCGACTTTCTGCAGCCATAAGAGACTCTTTACTGATATGCGATTGGTGCATCCGATGACTGGCTGACAGCCATAAGAGACTCTTGAGCTTCAACGAGCTAGGCTACTGCCTCCCTCCTTCTCTATACAAGCTTCTTGACTCCTCTCTATTAGAACCTCCTTGGGCTAGTCACAGAATCGTTAGTCTTTGGAAGTTGAGCTGTATCTTTGATACAAAACAATATTAAATGCAAATTTGAAATTGGGAAAAATTATTATGTGCGTGAAGCCTCAATGGAAGAAAGCATAACACATGCAGGAGCTTGGTGAAGATCATAACGATATGGGAACGAAGGCAAGTGGCACACAATTGGACAAGCTGTGGACTAGACTATACTATCATCAGTTTATTATTTGTTTGAGGTCGCTATGTTAATTAACAAAGACTACATCGAAATACCATTAATCAGCTAGCTGAAACCTATTTGGTAGGAGTGCGCCTTCAGGAATAATGTAAGCTATCGGTAAGTTTAATCTAATCAGGAATTTTATGGTGATTATCCGAAATTGTTCACTAACGCAGCTTCTATATTAAATGGAAGCCTATGATTTTCTGACAGAAAAGAAGGGCATGAGTCTTCAATGCTCTGTAGTATTTTTATTACGCTAAATAGCTTAGGGACCATTTCATCTACAACGGTGATGTAACAGAGGGAAAAACAAGGTGCATACAGTATGTCGATACAAGCGTGGAACACATGCACGAACTTGCTCCAACACAGGATCAACGCCCATGGGAACAAGTCGGAAAAGCATTGGAAGGACAGAGAAAAGTAAGTTCAATAAGAGTATGGAATCGGAAGGAAGTAAAGTGGGCACGAAAGACAGACGGCACGAAGGCCTAGCGGCTGCTCTGTAGTGACACACAAATAAACTGCAGCAACGGTTTCCTGAAGTTTAAATTTCAAGGATGGTAAACGCACTGGCCAAGTTCAAGAATACATTCTACTTAGCAAGAACTCTTCAAAAATGTGTAATGTTGGAAGGCGTAGAGGTTTTTACAATTTTTTTAAATTTTTTGTTCATTCATAAAGGTTACTTGAATATTTAGGGTGAAGTCCGTAGACTTTTGTGGAATAAACATTTCTCCATTTGCTACAGGCTGATGTCTGTGCAGCGAGCCGGCTGTATGAATCAGGCTCGATTTCGATTTAACATCACATAAATAAAACTTTATAGCTTGAATATTGCACATTGGAATGTGAAACCGAAACATGCACCGCGAGAGTGCGTAATTGCATCTCTGCCGTTAAACTGATTCGTCCCTTAGCGTCCAATCGCAGTAAGCAATGACATTGGCGGCAATGTATTATTTTGAAAATGCACTCTCTGAGTGTTTCCCACACTCGTTTGGCCGACTGCATAAGTATATCCAGTATATCTGGTTGCAATGAAGATGCCATTTAGATTTGTAGTTTTTCTCAGAGATGTTCTGATTTATCATCATGGATACAGAAAGAAACTCACACTAAGATAATTATCAAACTAATAAATATAATGTCGACAAATTTACCGTTTCAGGATGGAAAATCCCATGATCAGAACAAACTATAACCTACAACTTATTTTCTTTATTTCCATATCAACGAGGTGAGTATGGATATTGACGGGGAGGTCTAAAATGCAAATGAACAGTTACGTAGAGGGGCTGGATGTCAGCTAATGTACAGTCGACAGATGTGAGGCTAAGTGTGCACAGTGTGAAGCGGTACAGCTGAGGTCATAATGTTAAGGCTAGGTGAGCTCTATTGCATTAGAAGAGTCTATGATTGAGAAATCGTTCCTGCTGATGAGATGGTTGTTTTGCCCAGCATGTAGGGGGGGGGGGCTGAATGTGAGGGCTTTGCTAGTGGCAAACCGGTTCGACTAGATATACCTAAATGTTGGTCAACATGGGCATTGGAATGTTGTCCAGTCCTACCGATGTAAAAGTTGAAAGACAAGTCTATATTGCTTTGGCGAGTAATCCTCTCGGACATGACCGGTTAATATTAATTTCCTTACCTAACCTTTAGTAGCATGAACAGTGGGATGGAATATTAAACAGAAATGAAGTGCGTGATATTATCAATAATTTTTCAGATAATTTAATAGAGCGTTCAATACCTGCTGTAGCTAGTTAAGGACGCTACAAAAAGTACAATTTCTAATGTTTTATGGAGGCTTGAAAACAATACAGTAGCACTCTTCAAACCGATATTCGAAAAGCACCGGAAATTTCTTACGAATCGGAAACCACCAACACAGTGGCAACACTGAGAAGTCTTTACACCTTAACTATACACCACGCCACGTGTCGTGCATAGGCTAATAGCAACAGCCGACGCCATATTGAGTGACCGGTGAAATAGCGCAGTAAAACTTAATTGGTAGAATATTGAGCTGCACGGCTTCAAAATTTCCTATAGCGTCTGCCAAAGCAAAAACTATGAAAGCTCCTTGAGCCAAAGAAACTGTCACGAATGCAAGAAGAAACAAGGATGTCGCAGAACTAGATATATATGGAAGCTGAGATTCCTCTCGGAACTGAGACAACATGCTAGTCCACGTTTTAGGAGCTGTACAAGATAAAAAAAAGGTATTGCCCCTCTGTAAGGTGTATACCAAGCACCCGTATCCTACATACACAACAGCTTAACTTATTTCTGTCACTATGAAAATAGTGAAGTCGCAGATCATTGCCAGATATGTAACTATGTGGACGGACATGACAACATGTTCGAATTTTAATGGCCGGCGCTGTCGTCAAATAACGGTAAAAAATAATTACATCACTTCAACGGAATCCCCGTGTGCAGTCTAATATCTATGCTACAAGGAACGTGTTGTTAATTCGTTCTCAGTCTTTCTTTTTTACAAGTTTGGTAAGGCCATAGCCTCTTGCCTTTAAGGAAGTTAAGTTTCTTCTACCAAATCCTTCACATCGAGACGGAGAGACGGTAAAAAATCTGTGCTTTATTCCATGGTGAGATATAAATACACTTTAGCTCGTGTTATTTTGTTCTGATTAGTGATTACATCGTTTTAATATATACTTATAACATATAGTACCTGTGACGTTTTGGCAATGCCTAGCCGTATTTCCTAAAATCCAAGCCTATGAATTTCTCAGCGCAAGGTCAGAGTGGGCACCTGGCGAACCAGTTTTCCTAGAGCAACGCGCGATAGTGTAAACAACACCCGAAATAGCGAACTGCTGGTGATTCCGTCAGATGTAAACAGCCTCGGGCCCCGGGGGGCGGCTTGTAAACAGCCAGGTGGAGTGTAAGATTTTGTCGGGGTGAGGTGTCTGGTACATGACGTTGGGGTGATTACGTTCGTACTGTTACTGGTGTTTCCGGCCGTGGCAAATATGGCCGCGAAGAACTGCATTTTCA
>LQNS02278122.1:2897965-2920216 GCA_001587735.2 Parhyale hawaiensis | reverse complement strand
GCCTCTTCTAGCTCCTCTTTTTGCCTTAACGCCCCTCTTAGCCTGCTCGCCCCCCTTCCGCCCCTTTTGCCCTCACCGCCCCCTCAGAACTCGCCAACGCCCCCAGGGGGGCGGTAACGCCCACTTTGGGAACCACTGCTCTAACCGAACGCACCTCGCTTACCCCTAACAATAACGCACCTCATCTAACACAAATATGCCTCGATTAACTCTAACGTTTCTAACGCTCACCGCAAAAACCATGGATCGTTTTGCTGACAACTGAATGACTCAGCCTTTTTCCAGTGGCCGCCCGCCGCTGCCGAAGTGCGAGTGTTTCTCTCTGTTCGATGCCAGGGCATTTGTGGCGTTTAATACGAGATCCCCCCGCATAGGCAGGGCACGTCGGAGCGGGCAACTTGGACGGACCCCGTCTGGACAGCGCGACCGCCGCCGGTTGACCAGGTGGTGCACTGCTCGGCGTTGGACTGCGCCCAGATAGGCCAAATAGGCCACACACCCACTCCATCGAGGGGTTCTCCCATGCCTCCCTGTCCCCTCACCCTAGTGTTTTGCTTTATTTGCTATCCTTGCTCTTCGGTGCTCTTCCTGCTGGCCTAGAGCTGTCCCTCCTAACTTGGCCAGCATCTCTTCTACTGTGCTTATTTTTTTGCTTCTCCTCTTGTGGTGACGTGCTCTCCAATCCCGGTCCGTATCATTGTGTCGTTTGCTCAACGAGGTTCCTCGACGAGGATGGGCATTTCCCTGTGCCAGCTGTGATCGCTGGGTACACAATCGCTGCTTCGAGGATGGCCAGGCCCTATTCTTACTCCCCAGACTGGTTATGTCCAGTTTGTACCTCGGGTCAGCCGACAACTTCGACGGACACAGAGCCTGCCTACATCGCCGGCCCTAGCTTGGGCGCGGGCGGCTTGATTCGCCTCATACAGCTTAGCAATAGCTTACTCCACGTTGGAAGCGAACTTGACGACTTCCTAACCAAGGAGCAGATCCTGGTGGCGGCTATCCAAGAGACAGAACTAACCAGCGAAGTTTCCTTGCCTATCTTCCAGAACTACAACCTAATCGGGGCAGAACGCCCACATGGGGGGCGAGAGGGGGGTTGGGTCAGCTGGTTCTGCATTCCGTCCCTTATGAGAACGTCGACACTTCTCGCCTGCTCCCCTATGACGCCATCGAGGAACATCAGGGTATTAGACTCCTCCTGGACAAACCTGTCATTGTTATTAACATCTACATTCCCCCCACCACATCGTGTCCTCTGAATTACAGGACCGACTTCTCCTCTGTCGTTACCGTCGAGGATGATGTCATCATCCTTGGCGATATGAATGCTCATCAACCCGGCTGGTATACCGCCACGGAGTGTGATGGAGTCATGGCCAGGGGAGAGGACCTCTTCGAAGCACTCTGGGCCTCTCCCTTATATTTCCTAAATTAAGACACTCCTACGCTGCTGCTCTCGCCGGGACGCCCTGCTTCTTCCGATTTATCAATCATATCAGCCCATCTGGTTCCCTCAGCCACGTGGTAAACTTACATGAATCTAAATTTCGACCACTGACCTATTACAATCTCCAGTGACCACCTCTCAGCTCCTCCCTCTATCTCCCGGAAAACGTTCATCAACTATAGAAAGGCCGAGGGAGAGTTTCACGGAACTCCCCGAACAAATCTTTCGGGAGCTGTCACTTCCCACCTCCTGCAAGCAGGGTGAGAAATCCTTTAGAAATACTCTTCTCAAGGCGTCAGAGCGTTGCATCCCGGCAGGATGCCAGCAATCTTTCATTCATGCCCTTTCGAACGAGGCCAGGGCACTGATTCAATAGCGAGATGAACTCCAAACCCGAGACCCCAATCACCCCAACCTCCTTGATCTCGTAACCACACCACGAATGCCTTGACGGCCTATGCCAGGAAGGCTTGGATCGACACAGTCGAACGGTTCGATCACAGATCCCCCCCTCCCGACTGTGGAATCTTCCTCGTAGCATGTCGGGTAAACGTAAATCCACCGCCCCTAACCAGCCCATCACTTTCGATGGCACTCGAGTATCATCTGCCCGTGAAGTAGTCACCGGCTTCTGCAAACAATTCATGGGCACAAATTCGTTTCTGGACCGGAATCGTAAAGGAAGAATTCGGGCTCTAAAGAGAAAAATTCGTAAGCTGCCTCCGGACCATAACCAGAGTTCCTTACTCCTCAGCAAGTAGGTGCCTCTGTCCGAGCCTCATGTAACTCCTTGGCCGTGGGCCCTGATGGACTGACACCCTGACACATCAAACATCTTGGTACTCCCCGCTCTGGTGCTCCTGACCACTATCTTCAATCTGTCCCTGGCGCATGCTAACCTACTGAGCGTCTGGAAGGCAGCCAGAATTATTTCCATCCCTAAACCTGGTAAACCACTCTCTGACAGTAAATCCTACCGCCCGATATCCCTGCTTTGTCTGGCAGTGAAGATCCTGGAGCGCTTGCTCCTTCCGCTTCTTGCGGAGTTCTTAGAAGTGTCAAACTCCCAACACGGCAACTACTCTATGCGGTTGACCACCTCAGCCCTTCTTCCTTAAGGGAGTCATTTAATGGAAAACGGTCACAATTTTCAATTTTTTGTTTTATGCTCTAAAAGTGTCCTCAGGTATGGGGCTATAACGTCCCAAATTTTTAGCGGGCTAGCAGCACTAGAACCCTCCGAAAGGGGGACTGGGGCAAAGGGGGTCAGGAAGGGGTCTGGAGGGGGTAAAAAATTGACTAATTCTTTTTTGGTGCAAAATGATCTGTATGCCAAGGGCTATTACGTCCCAAATTTTTAGGGGGCTAGCAGCACTAGAACCCCCCAAAAAGGGGGGGGGGCAAAGGGGGTCCGGAAGGGGTCAAAAATGGACTTTTTCATTATTTATTCATCTAATACATAGCTATTTCATATTTTCATTAGTGAATGACGAATGTAATATTTTTAGGTGAAAATGTACTATGGATCAAACATGTCAAGTGCATTTCCACGGCAAACAGCGCATTTTTTAGAGAATTCATCCACAAAAACATGAAATTTGCCGCCCTGAAAATTTTGATTTTTCAGAATAAAAATGAACGCAAGTCGATGCGTTTTTTAGCTACACTAAAAACAAAGACAGTTTTGGAATCCTTGAAAGATTCCCTACAAAACTATGAAGAGATTTTTTTCAATTTCTTTTTAGTTTTTTTTTTATTATATGAAATATCAAGAAGATTTACATATTTTATGAATTCTTCGGTAACCCATCTAAAGTCTCATGTCAATAGAAAACGATAAGGAAATTGAAAAAATTTCTTCATAGTTTTGTATTGAATCTTTAAAGGATTCCAAAACTGCCTTTGTATTTGACTACCATTTATTTTAAAAATTTATGAAAAAAAAAGAAAAAAAGAAAATCTCATTTTCTGAAAAAACTAAGGCCTAAACTGAAAAAGTTACACGAACAAAATGTTTTTAGTTTTAGATTCTACATCTTATGTGCAAATTTCAGAGAAATCGGTTCAGAAATGAAAAAAAAAAACAAAATTTTTAAATGACCCCCCTTAAATCCTACACATTGTACCAGGGTTCAACTAATATAACCCCCTACCCGGTACCCAGTCTATGTCTTTAACAGTGGATCTCTCAAAGGCCTTCGATACGGTCTCCCACCAGCACCTGCTAACCAAAATCACGCGCTCAGGCCTACCTGATAAATTCATTAGGTGGACCTCTGCCTACCTACGTGGGCGCCGCGCTTCCTGCCTCTAGGCTGGTACAAGGTCGCCTTTCAGTCATATGCACGCAGGAGTCCCCCAGGGCTCGGTGATCTCGCCGACTTCCCCCAGGTTGGTGACGTCACCTCTTCGTACGCAGACGACTTTACCGCCCTATCCTCGGCTACTCGCGTTCCGAAGGCAGCGACGAGCATGTCACGCCATGCTTCGACAATCGGGGATTAGGCCGGAAAAAGAGCCTTGATCGTCTTCACTCCAATACCCATTCCACATTGTTTACGTTTGACTATCATCAATCCTGGACGGACCCAGCAATCAAGATGGGTGCGTCGGACCTCACCGTGGAGCGCAACCCGAACATCTTGGGCGTGGTGTTTGACCCACACCTTTCTTTTGCTGCTCACGCGAATTTTGTTCGCTGCAGATGCTGCTCCTGCTTGCGGATTCTCGCCGTGCTGGCCGGCGCAAGGTGGGGACAGCAGAAGGAGACTTTACTACTGACCTATCAGGCCCTCATCAGAAGCGTCATGTTTTACACTGCCCCGGTATGGTTTCCTAATGTTTCAAGAACCGCCGTGAGCAAGCTGCAGGCGGCGGTACGCTCTGGCCACTGCTCGGTCTTAGCGGATTATAAGTTAGGAGTAGGACGGATCGATGATCCCTCCTGTCAACTGTGCGGACTGGATGAACAGTCTGTTCGTCACCTCTTCTTGTGTTCTAGTTATCCAACTGATCTTTCGGTGAGCAGTCTCTGGCTCCACCCGCTTGGGGCTGCGCATTTCGTTTCTCTGCCTCTCTTCGACTTTCTCCCCTAGGCCCTCTCTTGAGCCTTCTCCCTAAGCTAGCAAGGGTGGACCCTAACGATGGCAACAAACAACAACAGTACGAGTTCCCAATACTGTTTCTTGCTGTGAAAAATTGTTGTCCCAAAAGCAGTACTGCAGGGTGTTGCAATCAAACGCCGGTGTTACCCCCACAGTGTTACACGTATAGCAGTGAATGTGACGTGCGATCTCAGCGCCCCACTAGTGTTATGGAATTTTCAGCAATCTTAAACATATACATTTCTGGCAGAGCCTTATTTCCGCTAAATCATAGGATAAAAAGTTAAGAAACTACACAAAAGTGCTTCACATGCTAAAATTCAAGCAATATATAACAGTCATAAATTTTGTAAAACTGATTATCGAGTATCATAGTCAATGTTTGCAAACAAAGACAGTGTTATCCAGCTCATAATCCTAAAATTTAGGAGGGTCGTCGTCGGTGTCACCTCGCGTTACCCAACCTGTGTCGCATTGGAGGCCAGTGTAGCACATGTGACACAGAAGGCCTGACTGCAATACGCCCCTGGTTCCCATCACTCCCCAGAGGCACTGTTAGGCGTGTTTTATTTTTGAAATCCAGAGTGCCATCCTTGCACTACCTTGGGGTGTTGTGAGACAGTCTCCTGATCCTGCGTCTACTTTGGATCGGCTTTTCTCGGACATGGTGCGTGCCTATGTCCTTTCTCGCTTCATTACGGTCAGGACAGGCGATGAGCCCTGGTTTGATGATGCCCTGTAGGAGGGCACACCAGTTGAAGCGGGAGGCATAACTATGCCCGTTGGCGTAGGTACTAGCCGGTCTGCTGTTGACTTTCAGCGATTTAGGAAACAGCAGCGTCGGGCTGGTGCTACTGATGAGGGAGCTGAGAGGGAGTATAATTTGAGGTCCAGGGAGTTGTTAGCTTCGTCTGTTAGCGCACATAGGTGATGGTCCGCCCTGAAGAGGGCTTTGCTTGGTGTAAGCTCTTCTGTCCCCCTTCAATTGGTGCTGGTGGTGATCTTGTAGCGGACCCCGCTGCTAAGGTGGACCTTTTGTTGCTCTACTTTGATGAGAAGCAGAGCCGGGACCAGGTGCGCATTCCTTTAGCGTGTAATCCCGAGCCGAGGTTCTCCGGTTTTGCTTTCAGATCTTCTGAAGTGCACTGCCTTCTTCTTGACCTGGACCCATATGTGGGCACTGATCCATCGGGTATGTTTCCTCTCTTTCTTCGGAGGGTGACTGGTGTACTAGCAGCCTCGCTTACTTCCGTGTTCCGTCGGATGTTACGGTTGGGCTCTTTTCCGGAGTGCAGGCGTGTCGCCCATGTGGAGCCTGTTCCGAAGAGCTCTGTTTCATCCCGAACCTCCGACTATAGACCCATCTCGATCACAACTGTTTTGTTGAAAGTTTATGAGAGGTTGGTTACGTCGATGTTGGGTTGTTTTCTTGAGGAGCAGGGTGTCCTTCCCCAACACAGTATAGTTTTCGTAAGGGCTTGGGAACTTGTGATACTCTGCTTCATATTTTTCATGTGTTGCAGCTGGCTCTTGACGGGGGTCATGAAGCAAGGTTGGTACAACTTGACTTCAGTGCTGCTTTTGATCGCGTGAATCACCTTGGGCTGCTCCATAAGCTGATATTGATGGGTATTGGTGGTTCAGTTTTCGTGGTAATTAGTGAATATGTACGTGAATAAGTAGGAAGAGGAGTGAGTTTTCGGACGTGTTTTTTTTTCTGGTATCCCTCAGGGTAGTGTTCTGGGCCCTTTGTTATTCATTGTATGTACAGCGGACCTGTTTGATCTTGGTAATCATTTACTTGTTGGCTACGCTGATGATGTTTCTTTGTTGGCTGTTTGCGAAAAGCCTAGTGATAGGGTTGAGGTTTCAGATTATTATTATATTCAGGAGTTAATGTCTTCTTTTCCACAACATTGGCGATATCACAGAGGAAGAAAGAAGGAACATATAGTATGACGATAAACACGAGGGTTTTCCCACACAGTATCAATGCGCATGGGAACAGCAAGTCGGGAGAGAAGAGGAAGAACAGACGGAAGAAACATCAGGAGGAGTAAAAGATGGGAAGGAAGCAAAGTAGGTACGAAAGACAGTCGTCCCGAAGAATTAGCTAATGGCTAAGGTAAGCTACAGGGTCTCCTTAGGTGCGCTGCTCCCCATATCATAGGATGGGCGAACCTAAACTAACCTAACCCCACGGCCTATTGTCCATCCTATGCCCTCTGAGGGGTGGAGGTTTCAGAATCGATTCATCATGATTTGGAAGTGATTGATTTCTGGTGTACTAGGTGGGGATGAGGCTAAATGCGGGCAAGACGAAGACCATGCTCGTGTCCGGGATGTGTACAGTGAGACCTCCTTTTCCTGCACTCATATTGGATGGTGTGTCACTTCCTGTGGTTGATGACTTGGTAATCTTAGGTGTCAATTTTGATCCAAAGTTGACGTTTGAGCCCCACATTCGTTCGGTTGCCTCACGTGCATCGCAGAAAATTGGTCTAATGAGGCGTGGAGGGTGTTTGGATCGGTAGAACTAACACATGGCTGTTTTAATTGCTATGTACTCCCTCTTCTGGAGTACTGCTTCGTAGTCTAGGGTTCTGCTGCCGATTATCATCTGTGTTTGAGTGACAAAGTGGTTCATCGATGTGCGTTCATGCTGGATGGTGTTGTGTCTTGTGATCTGGCGCATCGTCGCAAAGTTAGTGAGGTCTGCCTTTTGTATAAAATTGATAACTGCCCTTGTCATCCACTGTCTGATTTTCTTCCGAAATCATTGGCTCGGTTGAGGTATACTTGGCGTATTGATACGCTTCATGAGTTTGCCTTGGAACCGTTACGAAGCCATACGGGCTAATATTCTCGTTCGTTTTTTCCGTTGTTCGTGGATTTTTGGAATGGCCTTGATGGCTCTGTCTTTGCTGGTACAGGTATAGGCAGCTTTAAACGATCTGTACACAGAGGTATTCTGTGATCTCAGATCTTTTCTTTTTTTTTCTTTTCCTCTTCATTCGCTGGGCTGTTGTGCGGAGGTTTGTTAACATTATGAGTTTCTCCGTTCCCAAGTCGTCAGTCTGTGTGATTTATTAATAATAATATAATAATCAGTGCACGAAAAGGTGTTCAGCCTGTGGGACACTTCCCTTTGTGCACCTCCATAAGAACCTACAAATGGTGCAATTCCACCTAATGACTTCAAGTAGTCCAGTCCCTGACATTGATCAGAGCAGTTCAGTCCTTTGTAGTAAAGCCAAGAAGACCAAGTTTCGTTAGTGACTGCAAATAGTTCAATCCAAGTTGGTGACCCCAGGTAGAAGTCCCATCTAATTCAGAAACCTTAACCTGTCCGATCCCAAATAATGACCCAAAGTATTTCAATTGTAGTTTGTGACGCCAAGTAGTCCAATCGCAGATAGTGACCGAAGAAGTCGAACTCTAGTGACCATAAGTGGGCAATCCTACTTATTTACCCTAAATTCTCTTATCCCAGATAGTAACCCTAAGTAGTCAAATCCTAGTTAGCGAGCTCAGCTTGTTCAATTCCAGATAGTGGCTCGCAAAGAGGGTGACGCTAGTTAGGTTTGTCGGCTCCCACAGCGCCCACAACGCACCTGTCCGACAGAACCCCTCCGGTAGCAGCACCAACAATACAACCGACGGTGAAGATCATCTGGTAGAAGGACCGAAGCCACCCCTTTCCGCACACCAGCCTGAACTGTAACAAAAAACAGCAGTTAGGTGTCGCCAAGACTGTATAGTATGTAGCCTAGCTAAGATTCAGGCGTCATAATTATATACCTATAAGTTAGGTTAGGCACTTACTCTACAACTAAACCTAACATATCCTGACATACTGTCAAGCAACCTAACCTAACACATGCTCGAGGTTGGCCACACATACCTGGGCAGAATCTGTTACAGATATTGCGATATCAAATGCGTATATATCAGACTTTCATTGTATAACTTCTGCCTTATCTACATTTAGATTTTCAAAGAGGGCTACAGGAAACTGCCCTCGGCATGACTTCCCGCGTGGGATAACTTCACCATGGCTGTAACACCAATGCTTTCCTTATCCGTCTGTGTAGTAAAAAAGTCTGAAGTTGTCCTCTATGAGAGTTACGTTGGTTTACCAAGAACTGAAAACAAGCATTAGTGTCGTAACTTTCAGTCGTGTTGTAAGGGTCAAAAGTAACCCATGCACGATTTAGACGGCCCACAACTTAACTTTACAGCGCAAGGTAGAGTTTTCGGAAAGTCTCTTCATTTTTTGCATTTACCTCGTTGGTCAGAAGGGAGTAGCCCCAGCCTCCGTCGGATAGAACTTGTATTTGAGACTGCTTTAACCTCGATACAGATTTACGTCATCGGTTCAAAAAAAAAAAAAAAAAAAACAGGTAACACGCGCTATGAAGTCGAGCGGAAACAAACATCGTCATCGACTTTCGTCTTCGGTTAGAAAAAAAAAACATAAGATCCAGAAAATCACCCGTACTACAAAAGTCGTTCTGAAGGAGACGCCGTCATGGATTTTTGTAGTCAATGGAAAANAAAAAAAAAAACAGGTAACACGCGCTATGAAGTCGAGCGGAAACAAACATCGTCATCGACTTTCGTCTTCGGTTAGAAAAAAAAACATAAGATCCAGAAAATCACCCGTACTACAAAAGTCGTTCTGAAGGAGACGCCGTCATGGATTTTTGTAGTCAATGGAAAAAATCAGCATTTGCCTCCTTAATTAGAGCGGCAAGATCATAGTTAACCTTCCTCGGGATGATATCGTAATTGTAATTGACAATTTATTTATTATTTAACATTTATTTCTCCACAGGCGCGAGGTGTTCTTGGATTATTATATTACAGCTTACGTTAAAAATTCGGTGTACATTCATTTCTTAGCAATATTACTGCTATGACATGGTTTGCAATAAGTAATTACTCTACCACGATTCACGCCAGTATTTGCATCGTCAGTTAGAATGTCAGAGATAGTTGTCATAAATCTACCTTGGGACGACAATGAGAGTAAAAAAGGCATTGCCGTCGATATTTACCTCTTCTGTCATTGTGCCGGAGAAGGTGGACGTGTCGAAGACAAAGGTTCGGCACGGGCGGGAGAGGACCACAGTTCCATCAGCGGTGAGTGTGGCCGTGGGAGGTGCCATGCACTCTGGGTTACGCCTGGAACAGGTTCGGATCGCAGTTATGGCAGAAACGATGGTTGAAAAGATGTGCAGTATAGTGATTAAAAAAACGATGTATTCGTGATAAATCTATTAATTTTCTCTTGTATGTAAGCGCAGTGGCAGAGCAACTGAGATAGAGTGCTGTCTCTCTCGGTATCAACCGGTGAGGCGAAGTCTGAGCAATCGGAATTACATCGTCGTCACATCTCTGCTATTTATAAGTCACTGTGAGGGCACTGACTCGACCAGTTATCTAGACGGTTGGTGGTGCACTTGTCACACGACTCTTCCGGCTCTGACTCCACTGCTTAAACAAAATTTATGGTCGAATGCGGGCGTGTACTCCCTTGGGCCTAGCGGGTCTTTAGCTGCAGCACCAACAGGTGTATGTAGGTGTCATAATTGGCGTAAGCGGTCAAGAAGATTTTATCTTTACTTTGTGATTATAATAACTGTTGCTTGGGTCTTCTTCTGTTTTGACTGACGGAGAGTATTGTAATTTGTGGCAAGTGGTAAACGCGCAGGGGGGAGGGGTGCTTTGTGACCACGCCGTGTGATCGACTGTTTGCCATTGTTTTGTACTGGTCAGGAAGCAGATGTCAGTTAGAAGTTGACGCAGCTG
Organism: Parhyale hawaiensis; assembly: GCA_001587735.2. Lineage (NCBI taxonomy): Eukaryota > Metazoa > Arthropoda > Malacostraca > Amphipoda > Hyalidae > Parhyale > Parhyale hawaiensis. The sequence goes on along the minus strand of LQNS02278122.1, from coordinate 2,909,845 downwards.
GACTCGCAAATGTAGTTGAAATGTGCAAAGAAGTTTAATAGATGATGGGAATGAAAGGCCCCGCCGATGAAGCTCAAATTGCCGGCAAGGCTGAATCTTGGCTGACGGGCTGCTCATATGGATATTGCAATACTATATCGCCCTCAGGGGTATATTCTGGCCGGCCATTTCCCTGCCACAATATACGGTATTTGGGCCTTAAACCCTCAAAAGTCCTTAGTGCCTTCACTGAGCTTGCCACAGTTCCTGCTGACGAGGTTAGTTTTGTAAAGTTAGATAGGCTTCCAATGCCCTTCTGTTTCGGGAGGTATAGACTTCCAACTTCTTGAGTTTCGTTTCCTTCCCCTGGGCGGTGTAGCTGAGCGAAAGCGTTCTGCCATGCCCAGGGGTTAGAGATGCTCAACTTGCGCCTTTTCCTGTCAGTAGCGCACTGATCATTTAGAATCTGAGACCTTCCGGTAGAAAAGCCGAGACAAAAATCATTGATAATTTGAAACGAGACATATTTCGCGTCCTAGTGGCGCACGAGCCTGTGTTAAACTACAGGAATAGTTCGGCGCAATATGGACATTGTGTCCCTGATGCGCTATTAAAAAAAAATTTGTACTACTACTACTACTACAATACTGTATCTTTTTTTAAGTTTTCTGGATATATCACTCTGCAAAATATGCATGTATATTGTAGTGCGTGCGTGTGCAGCAGGCAATCGACGCCCACTAATGCTCATGTCCGACGAAGGGCTGGAAGGCTGTGGCACTGCGGCTGGAAGGAGCCGCAATGGGAGAAAATAAAGTTTACAAATTTGCCGAGCCCAATTTATATTGTATTAGCATTCTTCTACCAAGAATCATAGCAGGACTGCACTTAATGGACCTTATACATCGATCGTAGAATATATATTCTACTGAAAAAACGCACCACCAGAAATCAGCCCCACAGGATTGACACTTTAGTTAGAGCTCACCTCCTGGCAGTATCTGACTTACCATTGGGTCCCAGCGTGTGTCCAGGCCGCAAAATTGAACATCGCAGCTTCTGTTGAGGTCTCGTTTACGTATTTTTCAATGACTTCATTGCTCCGAATCCCCTTTTGGCTGTTCGCAGATTGTTCTTTGGAGCTCCCTTGTGGATAGTGCTTTTCCGTTTCTCTTTGGTTTCCCGCTGCTGGCTCACTGTCGCGCAGCTTTGAATGGTCTATTTCCATTTTCGTGGTTGTTTCTGTGGCTTTTGTGTTCACGTCATCTTCAGATCTATAGTAGTCATAATCGTCGTAGTCTGCTGGGTATAGCTCTTCAGAGGATAGTAACTTTCTCCCGGTATTTCTGATCTTTGGAAAGGTCAGCAAACGGCGGCTTTTGAAGTGAAATTCAGCACTACCGCCCTCAATGCTTTCTTGGTGCTGAGCATCCTCTTTTCCGCGCTGTCCGTAATTCGGTAGACTTCTTTGACTTGGTAATGGTCGCTCCAGAGTTGGGGACTCTTGTTCTATAAGGTTATCGGTATCATCGAGTCCACTTTCGAATTGCAGGTCATCGACATCAGCAGCCGCATATTTCAACTGGTAACTAGATGAAGTCGGAAGTCTTCGATCTAACTTTGGTTGCTTCAGAAATAGAAGTTTTTGATAAAAATTAGAATCGAGGTCCAACTGAAGATCGTTGGCTTCGAGTTCAGTTTCTAATTGGAGAGTTGGAAGTCCTTGACCTAACGCTGGTTCTTCCAAAGAAAGAGGCCGGAGATTCAAATGAGAATCTAGGTCAAGTTCAAGGCTATTTACATCGACAAACTCAACTTTTAATTGTCTTACCTCAGAACCCTGAAGCCTCTTTATCTCTTGATCAGAGTTGATACGCTGATAATTTTCAGTCAATTCATCAGTGCTCCGAGCATGACGTTGTTGGACAAGATAAAGACTATCCACATCAACAGATTCATTTCCTAACTGACTACTTGCAGAATGCTGAGGCTTGAGTGCTTGATAAGTTTTATCCAATTCCCCAGTCATCCGAACAAATCGCTGCTGTTGAGGCTCATCATCATCGTCAGGAGGTTCTGGCTCAATACCAAATTGCCGACTGTCTAGGAAAGGCTTAAAACCTTGATCATCGGTTTTGGAATGCGTGTCGCCATTGCTTTTTGATTGCAGGTATGGTCTCATAGGATTATTTACATCGTCAAAGCTGGCATGGTTACCATGGGGCACATCATCACTTTGTCGGAGTTCCCGTTCTTGGGTTTTGTTTTCTTTCGATGGTAGCCCTTGTTGGTTGGGACTACCCCTTGGTGGTTGCTGAGGTGCAGCGGTGGGATACACCACGTACTCTGAAGCGCATGTGAAATTCAGCTCTGGAGCGGAGAATTCTGCCACGAAGAGGTTCCCAACGAGAGCCATCGGAACTGGAAAAGAACAATTCAATTACTACTACTGAATAACGGTGCTAAGATAGACCGAAATATGTGATAAGCTTGTGAAATTCATCATTCAAGCGGAGAGTCAGACACAAAGGATTGAAAATACATCTACTTAGACAGTACAATGAATGTGTAATTCATTCCAACTAAGAAGTAGCGTTGGAAGTAAGTCAGGAATCGAACCGGCAATCACAGATGACAGAGGGCGCGAGGCCAAAAGCCTACCGATAAAATATATACATTTATAAATAAAAGAGACACGCATTGCGTTTCACCAGACAAAGTTATTGGTGTCCATGTAGTCTACAAACGCAAAACATTTCAAAATTTGTATGCTTCTGCGGGTTTAGAATCTCTCCCCTAGGAAGGGACGATCTTTAGTTTACTGGCTTGAGTAGGAATATTGTTAGGTAAGTCGTCTTGTGACTCTGTAATTATTACTGATTCTTAATTTACTTGTGCTTTACTTTTCTTCTTGTACGCCGTTCTGATAAACTTAACTACTTTCTTACTGCTCTGGCTTAGAAATTAAAAGTTTGGCAGCCTTTATGAAAAAATAAAAAGGATAAGATATTACAAATCTACTAACTCTATTATACTAAAAGTCTGTGAATTTTATTTCTTATTTATTTATTTATTTATTTATTTATTTACTTTTGTCTTGTTTGTACACAGTTTCTTCGCTTTCAAATAGAAAGAAATTCGAGGGTTGAAGATTAAATTCGATTGTATCTGTGATACGGAAGGTAAACCTAGGATCGGCTGCAAGAAGGGGCACGTTAAATACAATGGTGCTACGAGAAATGCAACTGGAAAATGTAACATATAAATTGACATTGCTTACAGGCTGGGGGTTGAATATTCATTAGAGAAGCAAAAAAGCTGTTGATGGTGACCAGTACGGGCAGGAGTGGACGGCCGAAAAGCGGGTGGTCTATGACAAGCTGAATAACACTTATTTTTTTTTGCGAAAGCAAGACGATCATGATGCGACCCAACGGGTCACGGGCCGCCTGGAATAAATTAAATATAAGATATGAGAATTACTTACTCTGCAAGTCTCGTAAAGTTAGGGCTTTTTCTAAAACAGTGCGACAAAGATATAGCATATTCTAAATTTTTGACGCAGATTAAGCCTTTTTGGAATTTTTTACTGAGAGTTACAGCATATTCAATATTTTTAACGTATGTAGAGTAACAGCACTTCTAAATTTTCACTACACGGCGTTAGGGTGTATCTAAACTTTATTTTTTACTTATTACTAATAGCATACTTCACTAATAGAGAGAGACGAAGCTATCTATAGCTTGAGAGGAGCTACTGTATGAAAGCTTCATTAGTATAGTTGTATATGTACTAGTTTCTTGTTAATCTCAGTTGAGTGTGGATGTTTTCTCTGCACTTAGATGAGCTCAATATGGAAATTTATTTCTGTGCTGAGTTTTGCTGGTATATACAGCTTCCTTCTTGGCCGAGTTGAGCTGGTATATACAGTTTCTTTCTTCGCCGAGTTGGGCTGGTATTAACAGCTCATTTCTGAGCCGAGTTGAGCTGGTATTTACAGCTTATTTCTGAGCCGAGTTGGGCTGGTATTTACAGCTTATTTCTGAGCCGAGTTGGGCTGGTATTTACAGCTTATTTCTGAGCCGAGTTGGGCTGGTATTTACAGCTTATTTCTGAGCCGAGTTGGGCTGGTATTAACAGCTTATTTCTGAGCCGAGTTGAGCTGGTATTTACAGCTTATTTCTGAGCCGAGTTGGGCTGGTATTTACAGCTTATTTCTGAGTCGCGTTGGGTTGGTATTTACAGCTTATTCCTGCGCCGCGTTGGACTGGTATGAATAGCTTATATGTATGCCAGGTTGGACTGGTATGAATAGCTTATATCTAAGCCAGGTTGGACTGGTATGAATAGCTTATATCTACACCAGGTTGGACTGGTATGAATAGCTTATATCTAAGCCAGGTTGGACTGGTATGAATAGCTTATATCTACACCAGGTTGGGCTGGTATTATTAGCCTATTTTCATACCAAGTAAGTCACTCAGTCTCCGCCAGGAGTCACTAGTGGCATTGAAGCAAGTATAGCATTTGCATACAGACTGGGGAGAGTGTACCTGTGTATATCAGTCCAATCATGTACGTACCTGCCACAGGTGTATGTATACTGAGCAGGACACAGGTGTGTCGGATAGTTCACCTATTCATGCGGCTGTGTGCATTTCCTTGTTACACGTCGATGTTGGACGTAAGGAGAATCGGAGAGCTTATTGTAAGAGTGCCATAATTGTCAGGCATTCAATGACAGTGTAGACACTTGCCACACCTGACAAATTAACTTTTGATTGAATGGAGGGGTAATTGGGTAGTTGTTGCAACTGTTGTTATATCTTGAAATTTTTAACTTTACAGTATTTATCAACTTATGTCTTACTTGAATGGAAAGATGATTGGGCAAATGCTGTAACTGTTGTTATATCTTGAAATTTTTAACTTTACAGTATTTATCAACTAAGGTCTTACTTGAATGGAAAGATGATTGGGCAAGTTATGTAACTGTTGTTATATCTTGAAATTGTTAACTTTACAGTAGTTGTTAACTTAGGTCTTACTTGAATGGAAAGATGATTGGGCAAGTGCTGTAACTGTTGTTATATCTTGAAATTTTTAACTTTACAGTATTTATCATCTTAGGTCTTACTTGAATGGAAAGATGATTGGGCAAGTGCTGTAACTGTTGTTATATCTTGAAATTTTTAACTTTACAGTATTTATCAACTTAGGTCTTACTTGAATGGAAAGATGATTGGGCAAGTTATGTAACTGTTGTTATATCTTGAAATTGTTAACTTTACAGTAGTTGTTAACTTAGGTCTTACTTGAATGGAAAGATGATTGGGCAAGTGCTGTAACTGTTGTTATATCTTGAAATTTTTAAGGTTACTTTATACACTTGCGAACTTAGCTTTCGATTGAATGGAGGGAATATAGTGCAACTGCCGTAATTCTTATCATTTTTTCCTGGTGATATTTGTAGGCTTATTGCACTGCAGCACTAGGCAAATTATTTTACAAATCATGAGACCTTATTGTGAAGCTCTAACCCTTTCAGTTTATTTTTAGGTTGCGTTCTTATGTGAGGAACGCTTCGGTACTTTTATTAAGCTTAAGTGAATAATTAGGGTAGGAATTCAAGTTTTAAGAGCTTTAGGATGCGGATACCTTCCCGCAGTGGTAGACACAAGATATATTTATATAACACGGCAACAGTGTTAGGGACCTAATGCTTCCCCAGTGGGAGACATATTACATAATCTACCAGTATATATACAGGCCGTAGGTTTTGCGTGGCAGCTATGGCCAACTTTGATTGAATTTGAATTAATTGTCCGCTCGCAATCGCAATTTTGCTTTTAATTTTCGTTTCTGCGATCTAAGTTGTTAATGTTAAAAACAGTTTTTCTTCGCCCGACCAGAACGCCAAATTTTTCGATCCCGGAACAGCGCACGATTGTGGCGTAGCGCACCCAGCCCTGTGTGATATATACCGGGTGTTGCAAAAAAACTCTGCCAAACTTTCTTAGGTTATAGAGACACTCAAAACAAACACGTTTTCACGAATACCAAAAAAACCAAAAATTCCAAAACCTAAAACTGCAACTAAATGAAGGCCTACATACATACAACTCCAGTTGCAAACAAACAGTAGAGTGGAAACTGAAAGAATATTGTGTAAAGAATTGCAATACATAAATTTTACAACCAATCACATTAACTGTTCAAAATGTCCACCATTTACTTCAGTGCAGGCGTGACACCTCCTCTGAAAGGACTGTTTAACACGAGATAACATTTGTCGATCTTCAGCGATATTGCCTGCTGCGACTGCGATCCTGGCAACAAGATCAAATTCTGACTGCAGAGGAGTGCCGTACACCAAAGTTTTCATGTGGCCCCAGAAAAAGAATTCCAGTGGATTGAGGTCGGGAGATCTAGCAGGCCATGTACTGGACCATTTCGTCGGTCCGGTAAAGTAATTTGTAAACACAGTGTTGCCATAACGTAGGCAACTGCTGTATTACCAGATTCAAAGGTATAACTAGGATTAACGTAAAGACTTATTTACTATTTGAAAAATTGCCCTAAATGTTACACATGTCAATATCTCGGAAACGAACAAGTTTTGGAATTTTTGATATTCGTGTAAAAGTGTTTGTTTTGAGTGTCCCTATCACCTGTGAAAGTTTGACAGAGTTTCTTTGCAACACCCGGTATATATATGATACAAACTGAAGAACAAATAACAGCGTCAGGTATCCAATGCCTTTATTCTTAAAGACATTACAGAGCGCCGAACCCCACCACAGATGGATCAAGGCGCCGCCTCCTGCAGCTAAATGTGACCGAGTCACAAGACTTGAATAAGGCACAGGTGGGCAGCCATTGGCCAGGCTTTGCTTTTGTGACTGGACTCGCAATTGGCCGCAGTTGGCTACAATTGGCCACACTACGACGGCGACAGGTGGTCAAAGGTGGCCATAAGTGGTCAAACTACGGTGGCCGCTGTTGGCTCTAGCACGGTGGCCGCTGTCAGCACGGTAGCTGCAATTGACCCAAGCACGGTGGCCGCTGTCAGCACGGTGGCTGCAATTCACCCTAGCACGGTGGCCGCTGTCAGCACGGTGGCTGCAACTGACCCTAGCATGGTGGCCGCTGTCAGCACGGTGGCTGCAATTGACCCTAGCACGGTGGCCGCTGTCAGCACGGTGGCTGCAATTGGCCCTAGCACGGTGGCCGCTGTCAGCCCTATAGCACGGTGGCCGCTGTCAGCCCTATAGCACGGTGGCCGCTGTCAGCCGTATACCACGATGGCCGCTGTCAGCCGTATACCACGATGGCCGCAAAGACCACCTCGGACCCACGCCTCCACTCACCCAGAGCAGCCACCACGAAGTACAGAACCGTCCACCGGCCCAGGCCCACCACAGCAATAATGTCGTCCACCGTCAGGTCCTGGTGGGGAGCTGCAGAGCTCTTGAGCAGGTCCTCCTCTTCCGGGCCTGGGGTCTCCGCTGAACTGCCTTCCTTGTACTTCTTCATCGTGACGTCATATGTTCCCACTGAGATATATCTAGTGCTTGCTGGAGAGGCGCGAAAGCCAGCTGTATAGCGAACTGAATGTCTCTACCGCGTGTGGGTCCGCGAGTTACTTGTCTGTCCGAAGCTCAGTATCCCTTTGATCCTTGGGGTGGTAGGTTGTTTTGTGCTGCAGGGGTCTAATATAGCTTTAATTTCTTCACCAACGTGAAAGGTTGTATGCAATAACTATATATGTTTATTGTGGTATCAAACACTGTGTCAGCATCATATACACTTTTGTTACATCATCACTATGACCAGAGTTATTTTCAACAAGCATTATTTCTTAATGATACGTAAGGCTCATTTAGCGTTCTAGCCGATAAGATAATGGAATATAATTTATACTAATTCGTAAACAAAAGACGTCGTATCATTTGACTTTATACACGACACATTGTCTAAACTTGCACATCCATGTTTCTTATCAACATGAGATGTTCCGAAGATCCCTATAGCTCTCAACTTTTTGGGTCTTTCTATTACTTCATCAGTATGAGCAATTATTATTGCAACTGTCTCAATGTGCTGAAGTTAACTGCACATAGAGCAGCTAATTTCAGAGCCTAATGTTGCCTACTGTCGCCTGTGTATATTCTATGCCAAGTTACATTCGATAGCATACGTTGTCTCAGACAAACAGTTGTTTTTAGTCGAAGGGAATAATTTTTTACTATGAATCTGAGATAAATCTACATGAAAACCTTAATAACTAGTCTTAGTATGAGAACCGTATACCTTCAAGAAGCGAATAATTGACTAGAGCTTCAGATTAATAACCTTAATAACTGAATAGTTGATTGCAGCTTGACATAAATTACCTTAAATACAATATAATTGATTGTAGTTGACTGTAGCTTGAGATTAACTCCCTTAAAAACTGACTAGTTGCCTGCAGCTTGAGAATAACATCCTTGAAAACTGGTTAGTTCACTGTAGCTTGAGGTTAATTGCCTTAAGAAACTATTTGAAATTAAAATTATCTCAAAACTGTTAGACTGTAGCTTGCCCCAGAATTCAAATTGCTTCAGAGCCTGCATGGATATAGAAGTGTGTTCTCTCACGCACTCTTTCATTTTCAGTAAAGCGGAAGCCGTCATGTATTGGGGACAGAATTGGTCTCTAGCATGTGACTGTCGGATTCTCTAAACGAAGAGCGTTACTGTGTCGTGCAAACTGAAAATGTCTGTGACTGTTGCACTGAGAGATTATACTGTGCCAGCAACGTGCTGTGAGTATCCAAACAGCTCTTGTGTCTAAACGTTACCTGTATTTATTCGTTGCAATATCAAATGGTTTCTTCAGATGTTAATTGATTTGCTAGCAAATATTGCTCTCATTTACTCGCTAGAACGAGTCAAATTATTCTCTACACAGTATTTCTACTTCGTTATAGTCACCAGCAAAGCAAGAGGCTTTTCTCAATAGCTCTTCTTTCTTAATGCTGCCACTAGTTTTTTGTAGTTCACTGAGGACGTACCATCAACACATTTTGTTTACAATGATCATCGTCTTTTTATTATTAGACGTTGAGTTTTTTTTTTCTTACTGTCCCCAGGCAAAGAAATAATTTCATGAGACACCGCTCATAGTCTTCGAGTTATTTTTATAATCGGAAGATAAAAAATTCCAGGCCTTTTTAGTGCTTCTTCATAAAAATGTGAATTTAAGTTATAATTAGATAATTATTTAAGCTTTAAATTCAAAAGTTGTAACCAAACTATTTATTCACATTCGTAGAGGGTTCAAAGCACGAGGGTTTATATTTACTGTATTACATTCTTTCGCTGCACAATGATATCATTTTTATCAGCAGAATACTTTTCACTTTTAATTTTTTAAATAAATAATTTATTTATACTTTTCAATTTACATAACTAATTGATTTTCACATTTTCAGAATCAATGCATAACGAATTTTCACTTTTTAAATTTCAATAAATAAACAGCTTTCACTTTTCAAGTTCAGTATTAATTTATTTTCATCTTATTGGATTAACTAAGTAACTGGTGATCACTTTCTTCAACTTCACTTCCTTCCACTCGATTGCCCTTTTTTTTAGAATCCGTATAAGGCTGGTCCTACCTTTTTCAAAGCGACTAATTATTTGGTTATAATATTTTCAATAGAATAATTTAGTGGTTTGCACTTTCCCTTTCACCAACACAAGTAGCACTATGTAGGTACATTCTTTCTTTTTTCCGCTTCCAATCATCACCTCTCACATCTGAAATCAAATATCAACATAGTTAGAGGCAAGGATGATGGGACTTTACAAGGTTAACGCACGGGGAGGGGCCAAGCTGTTACAGAATTCAAGTACGCTAATAAGCAGCTATTTTAAATTATTTATCTATCATTTCATTTCGGCTTCCAGAGTGTCCTACATGTCCTACAATCTTTTTCAGCTGCACAAAAATATGTATTAAATCATCTACGAACTATTTTTGGGTTTCTGAAGGATAAAATTTTGAAGAATGAATTCAACCGGCAAATGCTTGCATGTGTCAGAAGCCCTTTTAGAGCCAAGTTTATCGTCTTTAAAATGCAATAAATCGAGTGAGTTTTATTGAGAGTAATATGGCATTCTGAAGATGTAATCATATGAGTGAATAACTTAATGTTTACAATTTGTTTTCGCTTTCTACCAATGATCTACTATCTTCTATAATTTCAAACTAGTGCAACAAAACTTGGCTCAGATGCGAATGATTAAACGCCAAGATAGAAGAACTTTTTGACAAGATTTGTAAGAGAAACATTAGAGGACCAGAGAAACAAATTACTTTCCTTCCACGGAAGTAATATTAAAGCAAAAGTCTTTATAAAATACGCAGAAGCCATACAATCGTTCGGGAAAATTAGGAAAGAAAAACATCAGCTGCTATACGCTGCGCGCGTTACAGCAGTATAACAGTAGGGTCGCGTCCGGCTCGCGTTAACGAACTTGAAAAAAAAAGGAATTCCCCACATCTAAACTGTCTGTTGTTGAAACTGGGGAATTTTAAATCCATAATTTTTCCAATGATGTTGTACAGTGCCAGTTTGATTATGCAAATGCAATTTTCTTTACTTATTTTTCAAGATAAGTGTCAAACAATTAAAATGTGAATAGTAAGTTAGTGCAGAGGTATGTTGGGAACAATTTCCCACATTTTGGCAATATTTGCTTTTCGCACGGGGTTTTGCTGTTACCCCAGATGGGCAAGAAATGCGGTTTAAAAAGTGAAGAAAAGATCAAAGTGACCTCGTTATTGGCTTCTGGTATGACAACTCTCGAAGTTTCCAAGGAATTACAGCGTGATCACCAAACAATTAAGGCTTATGCAATTGAAGGTAAAGTCAACAGGAAACCTCCGGATAGAGCCTCTATGAGGAAATTGACTGCTCGGGATATGCGACATTTGAAGGTTTCTATCGCTAGAAAACAACTTTCTACAAGTAAGGCGATATTTGAAGACGCTGAAGTCCCAATACTAAGCAGAGAGACAAGATGTGAGGTTCTGCAGAAGCTAGGGAAATTGAAAAGGGCAATTAAACGACCACTTCGAACAAAAACTCATAAAGAAAATAGGGTCAAATGGGCTGAAGAGAACACGAAAACTGGTTTCTCCAATGTCATATTTACTGACGAATGCAGAGCCACTCTTGATGGACCAGATGGATTGAGTCTGGATGGGTCCTCCATGACCGACCTCAACAGACACGGCTTAAGCGTCAACAAGGTGGTGGAGGTATAATGTTTTGGGCCGGGATTGTAGGTGACCCCTTTATTGGTCCATTTGTAGTGGAAGAAGTAGTTAAACTGAATGCAGAAAGGTACTGCCAGTTTTTTAAAGCCAACTTGATTCCATGGCTTGATGAGCAGACTATCGCACGCAGATCCAAATTGGTATTTCAGAATGATAACGCTCCCTCATACCAAGCACGGTACATTTTTAACTGGCTTGCGGATGGAGGATTTAAATCAAAAAGGATTATGACCTGGCAAGCGAATAGCCCCGATTTAAATCCCATTGAAAACCTCTGGGCAATGATCAAAAGGAAGGTCTATGAAGGTGGTCGGCAGTTTTCGAGCAAAGTAAGCCTGTGGAATGCAGTGAAAACAGCAGCAGATTCTATTCCACGATCTGAAATATAAAACCTGACAAAGTCTGTTGATAATCGCCTTAAAAATAATGAAAAATGGAGGTTGCCATGTTCAAAATTAACTTGTTATGTTTACCACTACTGAACACTTATTTCAGTGTTTATTGAATTGTTTTGGTTATAATTTCTTGGTTTTGGAGGTTTAATAACAACATTCCTGTTCACTTGTATTTAT